>CAAKHB010000153.1:1123-15357 GCA_901007665.1 Aeoliscus strigatus | reverse complement strand
CATACGCTTAGTAATACTTCGGTGACATGCATTCAATTACACAAACTTATGGCAGACATTTATTCCCCACAATTTTATTCTTTAATTTTTTATATAAAATCTTATATATATATATACACACACACACACACACACACACACACACACACACACACACACACACACACACACACACTTACACCAACACAAACACACACACAGAAAAATGTCTTTTCCAAACACTGATTTTGTGCGTGAATGCTGCTGCACTCGTTCTGTGGCTGTGACACACACACTCCTCCCTGTTTGGGATATTGCTCGCAGAACCATAATTGGTGTTTATGATTGTGTCAGAGTTACTCTGTTTTTTTACAAATGAGACATGAAGCCCATTAGAACAAACTACGGGCAAATTGACGTGTAATTCCACGAGTGTGTTCGGCTGCGCTCATGCTCTGTTTGCACATGAATGTTCCCAGGTGATTATTCATTCATTAGCATCTCAAATTAGCATTTAATATGAATAAAGGCTAGAGGAGAGACGGGGGCACGCACAGGGGATGGGAAATAAAAAGAAACATGGATGGAGATTACAACAGATGAGTGAGATGAAGAGACAGATCCGTAGATCGAAGGGTAGATCTCCTAACGCTGGCTGTGCTGCGCACACGTCCGACAGATCACATGAGAATCAGGAGAAACTGTAAAGTCGTGACTGGCAAAACCGTTCTTGTACAAGAACTTCCGTTCCATTCAGTACAAAGATTCAAAAGAATTTTTTTGTGAATGGGACCACACTCCTGTGAGACAAACAACAGACAGAGAGGCTCATGCTGATTGTTGCACATGGTGTTTTATTTTGAAAATCAAGTAGATTCTCTGTGGTATTGTGTGTAACGTCCTGTCCTGTGACAGACTCATCTCGACACGGTTGGTTACCGTATGGTTTGCAGAGCGGCCACGAAGTGCTCCGCTACTTGTAGAACCACACAGGAAGGAGAACGTGGGATGGGACCACTGTGACCCCGGCTTGTGACCTTTGTCGCAACCTCTGCTGCCGACTCAGATTGACGCGGTTGATGTCTTGTGCAGCCAATGATGACATGTTTCATTGAGGCTTTTTTTCCGGAGGTGCTCTCTAGTCGTCGTCTGTATCTCGAGGCCTCACATTTGTCTGGATTCTCGTGCTCTCCGTCTACCAGCTAATAAGCTCGTTGGCGTGGCGACAAACACAAAGGGAGACATGGAGCGAAGACACGGAGCCCGGCCATGGTGCCGCTGGCTCATCATCAACCACTTGTATCAGATATTAGCATTTGTGTGAGGAGCTGCGCGTCGTCCCCGTCGTCCATTATGTCTTAGCACTTTGAGAGGGACGATGAGAGACCCGGTGTGTGCAAAGATGTTCTATCTGGTGTTTGGCGATGAGTCTTGAGTGTTTTCTTTTTACCACATGTGAAAGGAGACAAGGCCGCGAGTGTGGATGAGAAAAAACACGTTGTACAAATTATAAAAGAGATTGACATGAAACCAGCTGATGTACATCAGGTGTTTGTTGGTTCACAGTATATATGAACATTTGTTTTCACACGAGCTGACGCTTTCTGTTTAATATTTGTTCTTTGATAGCTGTTGTCTTTCACTGCTTTTTCTGTTTTAATTTGCTTCGGTCTTTGTCGTTTTTAAGTCCAGTTCAGACCAAAGATTGGAGATAAACACTTGCAGCAGCAGTATCAGCGGTCTGATCGGTCCTGTTGCTCCTCGTTGCTGGTCGGTTCTAGAAGTTCCAGAGGATTCTACCTGTTCAATCACTGATAATGGTTCAGACCGTCACTAACGTTCTGACCAGTCAGCTGCGAGCTCACTATGGGTCCCCACGTGGGGGGTAACTGTGGCTGTATCCAGCGATAAACATGCTAACTTTTAAACAGAGGACAAGAATCCTTCTGAAGCGCAACATTAGCTTGAAATGCTATGCTATATGCTACGCTAATAAAACCACAAAGAGTGCGCTGAGTTGAGTTTGTCGTGCTGTTCCACTTTACGGCACACTGAAACACACCCGTTGCTGTGGAAACAACTGTAGTCTATTTGAGGTGTCAATAAGCGGTTGCAGCTCGGTGCTCAGTGAACCGGACTGCTGCTGGAATGTTCCATTGTAAGTGCATGAAGATGCTCCTGGAATCTTTGGTCTTGACTGGACTGTAGTTCAGACTTTATTATTATGTCACTGTTTACTCTCTTCACAGCGTCTCCTTGTTTCTTCTCTCCTCTCCCAGCTGCCAGTTCGGCCGTCTGGTCCAGGAACGGCGGACAGGGAGCGTCATCGCCGAACTACGAGGCGCCGCTGCACTCGCTGGTGCGTACGTCTTCTGCTGCG
The DNA here is from genome assembly GCA_901007665.1 of Aeoliscus strigatus. NCBI lineage: Eukaryota > Metazoa > Chordata > Actinopteri > Syngnathiformes > Centriscidae > Aeoliscus > Aeoliscus strigatus. Next base: position 12,998 of record CAAKHB010000153.1, on the reverse strand, counting down.
GTCACTAGCGGGTCAGCTGATCCTCGGTCGACAACGAACAAACGTTTTTTTGGGGTTTTTTTCCCTCTTTTCGCTGTGCAGCAGAGTCGTATCGAAGATCGTCTGGAACGCCTGGACGACGCCATCCACGTGTTGCGGAGCCACGCCGTCGGCCCGTCGACAAGCATGAGCGGCGGACACAGCGACATTCACGGCCTCATTGGCGCTACGCACACACCCAACGGCGCCATGGGCGGCTACGGGTCCGGACTGCTGGCAGGAAACAGACACGCCCTCATGGTAGGAACCAGTCAGCCGCCTGTATTCTGTAGACTGTCGTCACGGCAATATGGATGATGTTTGAGGCAGGAGGAGAGGAAAGGACATGATGAGTCTGAATGAAACATGGAGCAGCTGTTTGTCATTAAACACTTTTTTACCTTGTTGCCACGGCGACACTGGCTGACCGCACAGGAAGTTTGGAGACAGGTACAGACAGGTGGACCTCTTAGGAACTGTTGATTCCATGGAGGCATGGCCTCGGCTGTGACCGGCTGGATGTACAGGTGGAGCTCGGAGATGGCAGGAAACTGCTTGTGACGTAAACACATTGAATGTGTGTGTGTGTGTGTGTGTGAGAGATCTTCATCTTCCATTGTTTTTGTTGCAAAGATTCACAACGTGTGTTCAGATGTTTCACGTGTTCCTGACATGAAAGAACTGATCCAATTCATGAGAACCTCCAACAGTGAACACACACACACACACACACACACACACACAGTGCTGCATAAACAGGAAATTTGAATCTAAATCAAAGGAAAAGACTCGACACAGAACAAAGAAAAAGCGGAAAACAGAAATAATAAAATGAGTTAAAGTCAAACGAAGTCGTCGTGTTTGTTCTGAGGAAGAGAATTTTCCTTCTTCTCGCTGGGGACGCACACACACGCACACACACATGCACACAAACACATATTTAGTTTATTGCATATTTTCTGTCACTTGTTTTTATCTTCCTGTCTAAATGTACACACACACACACACACACACACACACACACACACACACAGCTGTATGTAGTTTAGCTGTGTTTGGCAGAGACGCCTGCAGGCTGAGGTCATAACTCTGGGAAAACAGGTGGTAGACTGATGTGTGTGTCTGTGTGTGTGTGTGTGTGTGTGTGTGTGTCTGTGTGTGTGTGTAGTGGGGGGGGGGCATGAACCAAACACACTTAAACTTATAAACACATTAAAACAGAATTACACACAAACACACATGTTCCAGCTGTTCCAGTGAGGAGTTTTGGTCAATGTCACTGAATCTAACAAGAACTATATTTGTGTGTGTGTGTGTGTGTGTGAGCCAGTGTATGTGTGTATTTCCTCCTTATTGTGGTGTCATAGCTCCGTCCGCCGGGCTCCTCTGCAGCGAGGTGAAAGGTCAAGGGGACAAATGTCTCTCTGCCGATCAGCTGATCTGAATCATAATCTGCTTCACTTTGCTGTAAAAGCACTAATGTGTTTTTAATTCTCTGCTCGTCTGTGAGCTGCTCGTCGCTTTGATCTGCAGGATGAATGATTCTTCTTCTGGAGACGTGGTTCAATACTTCTGCGTTGAATCAGCGTTGACTCAGTTTCCAATGCCACCGTGAGCATTTCTTCTTCTGTGTGTGTGTGTGTGCCTACATCACTGCGTTGTATCTGTGTAGGTTTTTTAGGTTACCGCAGCGACCAAAACAAGTCCTACTCCGAGAATTGGGAAAGTTACACACAGTTGTCCAGGATCAAGGGCGTCAGTAAGGGAGTGTCGAGTTGTATTAATTGACTCTGGCAGCAGATTAACGCCTACGTGTGTCCGTGATGTTGCAGTGTGTGACCTCTGACCCCTGGATGTGTTATTATTCATTTGATGTGCGTGGGGTGTTTTGTTTATTTCGCGTGCAGCGCGATGTTACATCTGTACGTGAATAAACAGCAGTGAAAGATGTACCACTGTGATATTTCCCGTCTTCAATGGTTTTGTTTGTCTGGAACATGAATATTCATGAAGAGACCAGGTCACGATTGTTCTGACATTTGTGTGAAGCTTTGTATCGGTGAAGATATTCAGATAAATAAACATACACAAGCTCCTGATGAGACAGAGGACCTGTTAGGACCTGTGAGGACTAATTAGGACTTGTGAGGACTAGTTAGGACTTGTGTGGACCTGTTAGAACCTGGTGGGACCTAGTAGGACCTTTGTGGGCGTGTTAGGACCTGTTGGGATTTGTGAGGACTAGTTAAGACCTGTGTAGACCTTTTAGGACCTGTGTGGACCTGTTAGGACCTGTGAGGACTAGTTAGGACCTGTGTGGACCTTTTAGGACCTGTGTGGACCTGTTAGGACCTGTGAGGACTAGTTAGGACTTGTGTGGACCTTTTAGGACCTTTTAGGACCTGTGTGGACCTGTTGGAGCGAACAGTGCCATGAACTGAATGAACGTACGGAAACATGAATGAACCTGCGAGCAGACGGTTTGAACTCGGCAGTGAATGACAGTACTTTCACAGCTTTGGAGACAAATGCTGTAAAGTAAATAACAGAACTAGTTTGAAACGTTTGTTGACAGGTCTCAGCGCCGTCCTGAGGTCAAACAGATCGTCCAGACACAGCTTGAACGCTTTTTCCACGTTTTTCCAAATCAGTGTTTTTTTTCCTTTTCGACGTTTCACTGGGGGAGTCGCTTTCATCCTTCATACAGAAATATGTGTGTCACAGCACTGGAAAATATTTCTCCATTTTTCCCTGCGTCTGTGTGTGTGCGTGTGTGTGCTCGCACACATTTTTTTCGCATCAAAAATAATTTTAGTTTATTTATTTTACAGAAGAAATCATTTAAGTACATTAAATCTTTTCCTTTATTATGTAGTTTATTCAATTAAAATTAGTTTATTAGTAGTTTATTATGTAGTTTATTAAATCTTTTTTCGTATCAGTTCTGAGGGGATTGAGAAAGAAAATAAAATGTGAACAAACTGAGGTCAGAAGTCAATGGTCGACCAACGATCAGCAGGACTTCAAACCACTCATTGATCAGTTCATTGATGATGTCATCCGTTCTGTCCTCACTGACGTGTTCAACCTACTGGTCATTGTGTGTGTGTGTGTGTGTGTGTGTGTGTGTGTGTGTGTGTGTGTGTGAGTGGAAGAAGAAGAAGGCTCGTTAAAATATAAAAGCTTTCCATTAAAAATGTACGCCGCCCGCTCCGCTGCCAGCTCACATTTAGGATCCAGGCGGTGATGAAAGACAGAGAACGGAGAGACGGACAGAACGGAAAGAAGAGAAGAAGAAGGCGAGGAAAATCATGAATAAGGAAGGGAGGGAACAGACGTATGGATGGAGGACACACACACATGCTAACATGCCACTCGGCATTTTGTGACATTTGCGGTGGCGTGTGTTTGTGTGTGTGTGTGTGTGTGTGTGTATGGTTTGCCAGCAGGATTAACAAACAGACAGAGGGATTAGATTCCCAAAACTTTATTGGCAGTGTTTGGAGCACAGAACAAACAGAAACTTTAGACATTCGACGCGTGTGAAGACGTATATTCAATATCACACACCAGCGGCCTCGACCAATCAGAGAGCAGCTTTCACTGATCACAACCACGTCTGTAATCAATCATCTGGACATTTTTAAAAACACATGATGAACGCTGTTCTTCTGCTTTTCATCGGTTCACACACATGTGAACCCACAAATGTGGACGCGCTGCAGCACACAGGGGATGCGGGCGGGTTTGTGGGCGGGGCTACTGAAAGAGGACGTTACCCGTCACATATACAGCTGCTTAAAGACGACGTACAGACGTTCAACGCTTCTAACATCAGCACACAACGTGAATTATGGAAAGTTTTTATAGACCAGCACACACACACACACACACACACACACACACACACACACACAGCATCTCGTGCCAAAGCAGCGAGTCCCTGCTGGAAGCTGCTTTGTGCTCTGGGAATTAAAAATCCCACAATTAAACATATGGGCATTAAGATAATTGTCAGTTGTTTGTCATGTTTGTGTGTGTGTGTATGGGGGGGGGGCGGTGCAGATGGATAGGATTCAGCCAAGCACACACACACATGCACGCACTCACACACACACACACACACACACACACACACACACACACACACACACACACACACACACACACACTTTTTACTGTAAAAATCAGAAAACACACTCCTTGACAAAAGCAATAAATAGATGTGTGTGAGTGTGAATGTGTGTGCGTGTGCGTGTTTCGACCTCAGATGGAGATGTGTCTTACAGAGGTAGAGGTCTCCCTCAACAGGCCAAACACAGAACTGCAGCACAGAGAAACAACCAGAAAGAACCGATCAAGGAAAGGTGTGTTTTATGCTGATGAATCCTTCTCTCTCTCTCGATATGTGTGTGTGTGTTTGTGTGTGTGTGCATCACAGGTGAGCTCTCACAGAGAAGACGGCGGCGGTTTACGCAGCGGACACTCAATGTCAGGTCAGGTGTCAGTGCCTCAGCTGTCCGTTCAGTCGGCCACTTCACCAGACCTCAGCCAGCCCGACCCGTACCGAGGTAAGACACACACACACACACACACACACACACACACACACACACACATACACACATACACACACACAGCGTGGACTTCAACAAGGAGTTTTCTTTGTGCCACATTATTTTCTTTCACTCATTTTGGCTGAAACATCCAAGAAAAAAAAATCTCCTTTTTACTTGTGTGTGAGATTTGACATTAAGGATGAATTAAAGACGAGGACTAAGGGAGAGAAAGGAGGCATGAGTAGGATGAGACACAAATGAAGACACGAGATGGACGACAAAAGAAAGAGCAGCTGGAAAAAGATGTGAGAAGATCAAAAAGGGCGGGTGTAGGAAGCAAAAGATGAGAGAAGATGACAGAGGAGAAGAACAAAAGATGAGCAGGGAGGAGAAAAGACGATGATGAGCTGGAAACAAACAATCAGGTGACGAGCGAGAGGACGTGAGGATGAAAGAGGACAAAGGAACGAGGATCAAGAGTGAGACAAATGTAGTTTGAAGAGGACAGAGTTCACACACACACACACACACACACACACTGAGGACTGATCACAAAATGCGTCCAGTTGCACAGACCAGTCATGCAGCTGTCGGCCATCATGGACGTGTCCGAGCGTTTGGCGCTGTCCTGAGGACGTATCCCTAACGACAGAACGGTTCCAAAGAATGGCCTGTTGAGGTCGACGAGATCCATTTTAGAAAAGTGTTTTATGTACTTTTTTACTGTTTTATGTAGAATTGTACTTTTTTCCTCCTTATAGAAATAGATAAACTTATATTCAGTGTGTGTGTGTGACATATACATATATATATATATGTGTATTAATGGGGTCCTGTGTTCGCCTACAGCGCTCTCCGGTGGCCTCCAGGGTCAGAGCACCTCCTCGGTCAGTTCGGAGATCAAGTCAGAGGAGGAAGGAGACGATGGCCTCCTGCAGGACTCGAAGCCTCTGGAGCCCAAGAAGGAGGACGTGGACAAGGACCTCAAAGCTCTTGATAGGTCAAGATCTAGGTAACCCGCCAGCGTTGAGACGTTCGCTTGCATCAAACCTCACTGGGCTGTTTCCCAAAGCACCTCACTGCAGAGAGCAAATGGAGACGTTAGATTGGCTGCGAGCCGTCATGGATGCGCTCGAAGCAGCGAGTGCTTTGGGAATCAGCCCGCCGGACTTTGATGAAGTGACCAAGTGCGATGAGAAGCAGCTAAATAAAACGTGGAGATTTCCTACGTTGAGACAGACGTCCGGCGGCGGTGTCCAGAGGAAGCTCCCGTTGGCCCCGTCTGTCTCCTCTGGGTCTTGGGCCTGGTTTTAGCTGTTTCTCACGCAGCAGAGTAGAGCCCATGTCCATTCTCCAAACACGCTGCACTCAGGGTGGAACGCGGCGCAGGGACACTTCCTGCCTGCCGGTTCACTTCCTGGGTGCAGCCGAGCGACTTTCACTCAAACGCACGAACTGACGATCAGGTTTGAGGTCGACTACGATCAGAAACATTCGGAACCCCAAAACCCATAGATTGAACATGATGGTGGCGGCCATGATGATGATGATGATGGTGATGATGATGATGATCATGATGATGATGATGATGATGATGATGATGACGATGACGATGATGCTGATGATGATGACATTGACCTTGTAAAACTTGTAGTACATTTATGTATAATTATTATTATTCGTATTTTGAAGCGATAAATTAAAATATAAATTAGAATTTATATATATATAAATTAGAATAAATTATAAATGTAATTTCATTTTGAATTAAACTATACTGTACATTAAATTAAATTACACTGCCCTTGGATATTGTAAAAAACAATACTCAAATACAATAATCTGTACACAGATTCAGCTCAAATACTGAAATGGCATTAAACTCATTAACACTGCTCTTTGTTATGGAAAACAACAAATGATCAAAATGATTTTATTGCAGTGATAATCAATACGACAATTGTAGCGTTCAGCTGCTGAAGTTTGTTTGGAAATGATCCAAACTATCTCTCATCTGAACACCCCCCCTTCCTTCCCCCCTGCCACCCACACGGTTGGTCACCATAGCAACAACGACGATGAGGACCTGTCTCCGGAGCAGAAGATGGAGCGCGAGCGCGAGCGGCGGATGGCCAACAACGCGCGGGAGCGGCTGCGAGTGCGCGACATCAACGAGGCGTTCAAGGAGCTCGGCCGGATGGTGCAGCTGCACCTGAAGAGCGACAAGCCGCAGACCAAGCTGCTGATCCTGCACCAGGCCGTCGCCGTCATCCTCAGCCTGGAGCAGCAAGTCCGAGGTGAGCCACAAACACACAACCTTCAACCTCGGCGAAGAAGACAATTGTGTTGACAGAACATCCCCCCCCACCACCCCAGAGAGGAACCTGAACCCCAAAGCCGCATGTCTGAAGCGGCGCGAGGAGGAGAAGGTGACATCGGACGGGACTCCACTGTCGTTGGCGGCAGCGCACCACGCCGCCATGGGCGATGGCTCCAACCCGATGGGACAAATGTAAACGGCAGCACCACCTCCTCCCCCCGCACGGTCAGAAGATTTCACTTAGAAACTAATCTGCTGTCGTACCTTCAACTCCAAAACCATCCATCAGATTCTAGAACCGACCGAGTCATGAAACCTCAGACTCCGATTTGATTCAAAACAAACGATTTGTTTCGTCCGTGTTGTTTTTAACCCTTCGCCGTCTGCAGACGTCAGTGACAAACACGTATCGGCAACAATCAGATTTCATTTTTTGATGAAGCTGAGCGTCTGTGACCTTTGACCTCAGTCTGACCTCGCAGCTCCTTTAAATGCCATTTTCAGTTCCTGTCACTGACGCAGTCGGAGAAGCGGTTAAAAAACGTCCGCAGACGTCGTCCACATTCTGAGCGAAGCAGCGGCTGACGGACGCAGACACAAATAGTTTGGTACATGAGAACAACAGATTGGCCTTAAGTGTGATTTTAATGTTTTTAATGACTGTTGAATTTGACTGACGGGTTTGTGTTGTGACGGTTGGCTGCATGGGAATCGTCACGTGACTCGTGTCGGCGTGATGTCATGGTACTCGCATCTGTGTGACATCACGTGACTCTCTTCCATATGACGTCACACAGAAGCTGGTTTCATGGTGCTGATGTCATTGATCCTCTGGCTGGAGGGGGCGGAGCCTCTTTCCTGCTAGCTGCTACAGACATCTTTTTCGTCGTACACGCTGTTGCACCTCATCAGCCTGCGATCGACAGATTGAAGGACACTTCAGTCAGTGAAAAACATGTCAATGCATAAATAATTACGATCACCGGGTGAAACGGAGTGTCGACCGGTCACTATGGCCTCGGCCATCGTCTCAGAGGTGGAGCAACCCCCGAGCAACCCCCTTCTAATGTGTAGATTGACTCGCGGCCACTAGAGGTCGCAGGTGTTGCGTTGTTGCCGATGGAACCGTTCGTTCCAAACGTCGTGTTTGAGCGCTCTCGTCCTCCCTCATCCTGCATTCACGCACTCGTCTCTGCCTCTGCAGGTCCAAGGTGCCAGACTTCATCAAGATGATGAGCGACCATTTCCTCTGACAGTGTTTCCATGACAACCCAGCAATGATCAAAGCTGTTGAAGCATCACCGCCCGACCAATCAGAATTTTTTTTTTTCTCTCTCTCGTCGTCTGTCCTCGGAATCCCTCCCTCCTTCGCCAGTCGTCTACTGGTTTTGTCGAGAAACAAACTGCAGATTCGTCACCTGAGGTGAACTGGACGTTGCAGAGACGTAGAACTTTGGCAGCCGGCGGCTTCAGGAAAGAATCAACGAACATCTGAGAAATTCTTCTTGTTATGACGACGTGTTTTATCAGCATTCCCAGTTTGAAGGAACAAAAAGGTTCTATAAATAAATATATATAGTCTATATGAGAAAAGATGACAAAAAGTGTGTGTGTGCACAGTGCGGACTGTCGGTCGAACAAAAAACATATCACAAAGTGATTTTTTTTTTTTTTTAAGCCACGGCGCTTCAGCACGTCTCTGACTGAACGGCAATCTAACGCCGCACTGTGGATGAAGCTGTGCCTGAACTCCTCTGGGACGCACACTGGTCCGACAGACAGCCGACCCACCCCCAACACAAACACACACGCCCACACCCACACCCACACCGCCCGAGTCAGTGTGTTGAGTCCTTCGGTTCAGTAGAGGGCGGCGTCACTGATGAAACAGCAGCAGCAGATGTCAGTGAAGTGTAAACGTACCAATTCACACTAAAGAAAAACACAAAAGAAGACAAATGCTAAAGAAGCAAAACATTTGCAGCTGCAAACGAGGGCAAACTTTGAATCAGTGGAGCAGAGAGGGTAGTGCTTGGTTACGGTTATTGATGCACCTACGATGAGAGTCAATCAGATGAACCAACAGGACGCTCACTAACGAGACACTCACTAACGAGACGCTCACTAACGAGACGCTCACTAACGAGACGCTCACTAAGGTTGCTAATGCTAACAGCTAACAGATGAATGGATCAGAGGTTCTGAGAAGTCGACAGTTTCCACACACATTCCACATTCCAGTGATCACATGATCCCAGCGTTCCTGAGGGTCTGACGCCTGGAAGGGTGTGTGTGTGTGTGTGTGTGTGTGTGTGTGTGTGTGTGGAGGGGCGAGGGAGGCGTCAAAGCAGGACCGAGGTGGACCAACTGAACACATACAAGTGTCCCAGGACCAGGATCTAGACCAGAACCTGCTGCTCCATCCAGAACCGTTTATTTATTTTTTAGTTTCCATTTACTCTGTGTGACAGACCTGTCAATGTGGGTGCGTCATGTTGCTATAGCAACCAGTCGTTCTGAGTCTCCAATCCGAGGAATCTGGTTCATTGTCTCAGTCCCTTCTAGTGGAGTTGGACCGCTGCCACCACAGGTTCTGGCGGTTCCGACCGGTTCGTCATGAGAACCGGCAGCAGCCAGCGACCTGCCTGAAACAAAAACAAGCACAGAAACGTTTCCAGAACCCCTGAGGAGAACGAAGGCCCCGGTCGGCCGCCACCTCGTTCCACAGTCCAAGGTTCTGTCTTTGTCTGGACGTGAGGGAGACAAGCGCCCCCTGCTGCTCGCTTCTGGAACATCTGCTTCGTTCTCCAGCGTCCATTCAAAGCAACAATCAAAGCCTGAGCCTCTGGTGTCAGTGCTGCCGTCCCGAGCCTTACGACCCCCACTCCCCCGGCCAGGTCCTCCCGCCCCACATGAGCCGTCCCACAGATGCAATCTGAACATTCACTCTTGTACCAATGTGCCTTGTTAGAGTTCATATCATCGGAGTTGCCAGCGGAGGACATTCACCTGGTCTTTTAAAGGGATGCAAGCAGCCTAGGGAACCCTGTTCTTAGTCGTTAGGTTCTATGCAGTCAGGTTTTTTCCAGACCTGGGAATTTAAAAAAAGCTAAAAAATAAAAAAAAGTATTTTTTGGATTCAAAAATAAACTGTATTTAATGTACTGTACGCTTCTATGTAACCAGAGGCCGCGTTCTGGCTCCGAGCCAATGGGATAGATCCAACACTCCCCACCCACTGCTCATTCCCCGCCCCCATGTCCCCCCTCCTCAGCCACCCAGTTTCCATGGTGAACAACGCGTCTCTTCTTGTATTATAGCTTATCAGCTTTTTATGATTATTTGCCGTCGCCGCGGTGCCGGCGTAGTCTTCAGTACAACGTGTGTGGTCGTATGATGTAAAACAGACTCTCTTTGTTGCTCGCTCTCTTTTATAAGAAAATCATCTCTTTTTGCTTTTTATTTGTCTGTTCTGTGTTCTTTACACGTCTGTTACAAAATAAGGTTTTAAAAAATGTAAAAAAGAAAAAACAAACAAAAAAAAAAACAGTTCGCTGTCCAACAGCTCAACGGGACGCACGAAAACTGGAAAAGAATCTATTTGATAAACCAATCTATATATAAATGTACAAAAAATATATACAGTATATCGGGATGGGGTCTTTCCTGTTTTTTGGATTTTTGTTGTTCAAAGGAGCATTTGCCCGTCGAGGAATTATTTTCTCAAAGACTGAACGGGCAGAAGTTGCGCCGCCCCTCAGTGTTCTGACTTTGTTGTGTTTTCTGTTGTTGCCATGACAACAAAAGCCGGGGCAGGTTCGTCTCGCTGCAGCGACGCAGACATTTGTAAATTGTATGCAACGAAACACAGCGAACTCGACCATTATTTTGAAATTGTGTTTGTAAAATTATATTTTTACATGTAGACTGTTGTTATTTTGTGTTTAGAAAAATGTTGTTTTTGTTAAAAAGATGAAAAAGTAAAATTCCGTGTGTTGAAAAAAAAAAGTGTCACATTGAAAATGTAGTGAGGTCAATTTATTTTCTTTCTTTTTTTTTATCTCCATTTTTTCAAGCGGGAAGAATCTGAACCCTGAAAAAGGCAAAAGATGTTTGTTCAACTCGACCTAACATGACCATTTTTAATTGTATTTTTTGCAGATAAATGTGTAAATAGTCCTAAAACGTTTCTATGGCGACTCGCCGCTGAGGTGACGACGATGAACGTTGTTTTTGTATTTGTCTGATTCCAGCAGCCGACTCGTCATTGTCAGTGATGCTCAGTGGTGTTTGTGCTTCTGGACGCCGGCCGACCGTCCGATGTAAAAGTCCAAACTTATTGTCTCTGCTTGCACAAAGAATCAGTCAGAGTCAGGATTGTGGCTGCGTGGCGTGTTTCTGCTTCTGTTCAAATTCTTAAATCGGACGTGGTCCAATCACAGGGAGATAAAGATTCTCCCAAAATGTTCTCAACCTGACTTCTGACATCATCGGGCCGACGTTCCTGTTGGAGCGGAGGGAAACCTTCCTTTGTTTCCTTTGGCTCCTGTGGAAGTGAAGAACGTTCGTCAGGAGCTCAGGCGATGGTGAACGTTTGTTTTGCTCGTCGTCAGCAAACAATCTTACCAGCTATTTCCCCAAAAAGTAGTTTCAGATCACGTGCGAGACATTTCACCCGTTTGTTTCTGTGTTTGGTTGAATCGCTGCTTTGAGTCGAACACGAGGACGGAGCCCGTCAGCGGCACGTGTCCTTTTCTCTTCTTTTCATACTTTCTCTTTGTTGTATAATCGAATCATCTCCGGAGTTTCCGTATCTTTATTTTTATGTTTCAATTAGCCAGAATGTTCTTTTCTGTCCTCCTCGTTGTACATACACACCTCGTTTCTCTTTTCAGTGACTGTGCCAAGAGCTTTGTAATCTGTTACTCTGTACCAGTTTTACTGCAATAATGAGTTGAATTCAAAACAAATGCTTGTG
>CAAKHB010000152.1:3564-13592 GCA_901007665.1 Aeoliscus strigatus | reverse complement strand
AGATCTCAGGGTGGTTGTGGTTGGTGGTGGTGTGGCTGGGGGGGGGGGCTGGTGGATATTGATGACTAAAGCTGGGTGGCAGCTCTCGTCTGCGCGCAAACATGAAGTTTGTACACAGAGTAGTAAGTGTGTGTGACCTCCAGTCAAATGTTTGGAGTGTTCCTGCGAGCTGAAAGTTGGCTGCATTGTTGTGAAACTTGGCACAGCTCACTGTGAAGCAGACTCACACCAACCCCTGTGACCTCAACCAGGGAAATGTAGAAGCAAACACTACTGCCCATCAAGGATGTATCAACATGTGTTTTTCACATCCAGGGAGATAAAAACACATTATTGGAATGAATCTTGGTGAAATGATGAGATGGGATTTGCATCTATGATTGCTTGTAGGATTTACAGCCTGCCTCTTGTCATGAATTGATTATTGGTGTGTAGTACTGGGAATCAGTTTGAAAGAGGAGCTGTGGGGATGTGAGGGTCCAACTGAACAAGGTGAAAACTGTTGAAGGACCACCAAATTAACTTGACTTCCCCCTTCAGCACCTCAGAGGCTGTGAACTCTGGCCCAAGCACATGCAGGTCCCTGTGTTTGTGTGTGGAGGGAGGGTGATGGGGGGGCAGATCTGTGCCTGTTGCTGAATGGGGGGGCTGGTTGGTCAGATGTGTGTGTGTGTGTGTATGTGTTAAGGAGGGGTCAGTTCAGGATTTGAAAGCAGACTACAGTTATTTGTCTGAAAGGCGGCTTATCTAACGTTCTCCAGCTGAGGAGGGAGGGGGCTTGTTTACTTCAATCAGTGTAAAAATTGGCCGTAGGAAGTATTCATGTGACACCAGTCCGTCAGCAGCTCTTTTGTGGCCACATAAGCACGAAACAAGCTTTAAATTGTTTGTGTGTGAGAGAGAGACATTGCCTCCAATCTCTGCCATACAAAAACACGCTCTTCCTGAAATCCTCCCCCTGCTGTTGTGTTTTTCACCGAGCTATTACATGGACTCAGATGTTGCAGCGTTAATTGTGAGGAGCTAATCTCCTGCTCAGCTTAGGTTTGGTTTCTGATCTAACCTGAGAAGTGACCTCTAGGTAAGAATCAGATGTGTGGCACAATGCATGGATTGTTGGATTCTGAATGATTTTATGTACCCCTCTGATGACTGCTGATTGGCTTTTTATAAATCAGTGCGTAACGATGGTCAAAAGTTTAATAATGATCAGCTTTTAATATTTGTGTCACCCAATACAGTTATTACGTGCAATAATGTTTAATTTAGATATCATTAACATGGATTGCGACCGTATGCCAGACTTCCTTTAAATCCTGTTAAATTAGATCCTGTCATATGTCTGGTCTTTTCTAGCGGATCGGTAGGTCTGTAGAAATGCAAAAACATCCATTACTAGTGCTCGTTTCCACCATGACCCTTTAAATAGTGTGATATGCCACCTCTTTAAAAAAAGACTAACCAATTGACCTGTGTGTGTGCCCAGATTGTTTTAGATGTTCATGTTCTTAAACACAGCCTCATGTGAGAAAAACCTGCATAGTCTTGTCTTTCTATGCACATTTTCAAATCCTCTCTTCTCCAGTGCTGAGAATATCAGTATCTATTCTGGTTCCCTTCTTCCGGACTGAATGAAAAGGGAAGTGGTCAGCTCTCTTAATGGAGTTTTTCCGCATTGTGGGATTCAAATGAGAAGAGAGTGCAGTGTCTAAAGTCGCTATCGGATGAGAATGTAGCTGCCGAAATGTTAATTATGTACGCGCACTGCTGTCTGTATCATTTTACATCATCTTTCCCTGTATGACGTTCCTACCGATGTTTGGGAAATTAAATCTGCAGTGTGCAATTTGATTTGTGTCTGTATATATTGTTTGTGCCTGTTGATTTGTGTAAACTAAGGGAAACATAGTCACGGTTTGTGTTTGAGAGAGAGAGCGAGAGACCTAGTAAACATTCAGCTCACACACAGGCTCGTGCATGAGTGTCACCTCTGAGGAATCTGATATCTGGATCAAAGAGGCTGTTTCTGACCATAGAGTGGGAGAGATACTTCGTAGAACGAGGCTGCAGCGGCTGTCGAGCTGCTTAGCGACGGCAGAATGTTTGACAGGGCATTGGAAAAACGTTATTTAATCTGCTCGCATGATGGCCCTCGCTGGGATTGCACCACGCTGTGTCTCTGCTCCCCTTTTCCTCTCTGTCAGGATGATGACAATGGTTGGCTTGCTGGTTAAACAAACACACACACACAGATTTTCTGTGTGTTGTGTTTTTAACCTTATGATGTAATTCATAAAGAATCAGAGAAAATCAAGATGTAACTGATGCAGTGCTGGCAGACGTCTGTCTGCTGGGGTCTTTCCATCTGGGTAATAGCTCGAATGACTCAACTGTATTCCATTGTAATTACAAAGACATGACCCAGCTTTTATGATACGCAATATAAATGAAAGCAGATGTGACTTTTGACCCACTATAAACAAACTCCAAGATGCTGATTTAAAACAAATAACTAAATTATAACCTTGACTGTCTTTCATAATGTGTCCGAACTGCGCCCCCCTACTTTTGACCTCTTTGATGCAGAAATGCAACAGCCGCCTTGTCATAAAGCACAGCAGAGAAATCAATAGCCATTCATGGTTTCCATACCATTGCTGGGATCATTTCCATCTCTCCTGCACAGAGGCAGACAGACTGAGGTTTTGATGATGAATCTCTCCAGGTCTTTGTGATTCTTTAGACATGGTGCATTTCAAAATGGAGCCAGTCTGGCACTTCCTGACCTTGCTGATCGCGAGTCATTTAGACTGAATTCACCACACATGCACCACACAAGAGTAGTACCCTCTGGTGGGTCCTTACTGAAATAGATGCAGGACTGCAGCGGTGCTTTGTTCATACAAATATTTTTAATCAACAAACATCAGACACCAAGAATGAAGAAATGGGGATAATTGAAAACAGGTACTATCTTTTCCCTCGTTCACTCTGTAAATCGTTCAAGCAGCTGAGCCCATCAGAGGGCACTTTCACACATGTTACGTGAGGGGACATCTGGTCTTGTTAAGGCTGTGCATGGTCTTAAAGTGGAATGGCGGTTCCCACAGAGCTGCCTGTTGCGAACACCCTCAGATGGCACCCCCTTGTCTCCCTCTTGACGGTCCCTCTGATACCAGCTTCGATGCTTCAACATGAGCACGCTCACAATTCACCTTTGATACACATAGATGTTAACGCCTGAAAGAGCGACAGTGACAGTACGTAAATCTTCATGTGCTTGACAATAAAAAGGGGTGGATTTTATTGACGGGCCTAATTTTCATTTATATAACCCAACAAAGCAGCAAGATGCCCTGTGGTTTTCATAGAACCACTTTTCCTCCATCCGATGTTGGACATTATTAATGTGTTATGATCAGTGGCCGCTGCTCTCCTGAAATCTTGGAAATGATCATTGAGCGACGGCAGTGGGGAAGCAGCCATGCTGATGCATTCATAATCTATTTTAGCAAGTAAACATTTAATGTATTTAAATGCATTATGGCTTTATTTATGCATAGAATCTGCTGTTAAGTCTGAATTATACATTAGCCAATGAATAATGCATCAGTGCCTTTCCTGAATGATTACTTGCCTGGCAGTGAACGGTAATATTTGCTGATAAATTTACCCATTGATCTCGCTTGTGTTTAACCAGCCTTGTTGGAATGATGTTTGCTCCATTTTGTGTTTTGGGATTTTTTTGTTTGGAAAGGATCTTATCAAAAGCAAGCTAATTGCCGTGTTTGTTGCCCGATGACAAATGAGCCCAAGGGAATTGAAACAGAATGGGTGCAGGCTGAAGTCTCAGAGCTCGTACTCATGGATCCCAAACACTGCCCCGTTTTCTAATAACTGCGTTTGGTGTGTTCATGCAGTTTTGTTCAAGGTTGCTAGTAGGAGCGTTTTATCCATAGACATCAACAGATCAATGTTCCATTACAGTTTAGTCTTTGTCGGCTTGTGGTGATATCAGGAGTAAGTGCTGCGTCTAGACGATCTCTGGTAATTCAGGCCGTGCTGGGTCCTAGTTGTCTTCTGATACTGCTTCTTTGCGCCATTTATTGGCACTGGTCATAACAGCTGCACCGACACAGATTATTGGCACATTATCCGTATAATGCTGTGAGTCTAACATTGCCTAAGCCTCGACACACAGCCTGTTGCTGCGCAGATGTATTGCTTGTCCACACAATGCGAACGTATTGACTTGTTGTCACTCATTCATTTGATTACGTGAGTGTGTGATTTCGCTTTTCATTACTAACCCTGGCAACCTAAATTGGAAAACACAGCGGCGGCCGCTTTCTGTTCAGTGATGGCGCACTGGAGCATCGCAGACTATCACATCTGGAAAACATTTCATTCTCAGCAGGACTGAACGTCTTTTTCATTCATGGTATATCATGGTGCTTGTCAGCATGTATCCATCAGAAGCAAACATCTGACAGCCTTTGTCGCTGCTTGTGAAACTGAACGTACAGCTGTGTGGGAGGGATGCACTCTTTGAATTTGCAGCTTGGAGCTTGGCACAGATGTATCTGTTCATTTGCAGTGTTAAGTCTCTTAATGTTCATGTGTGACTAAAAGTGGTGTGATTTCTGTGCGCAAGCTAGGCTACAACAAGAGCAGCTCACATTTAATCTAACTGGATTCATCAGCGGCCTTGTTCTTCCACAAATAATGAGGTAGACAGTAAAGGCTGCCCCAGGCTGCATGTACGGAGATGGTCTCTCTGAACCGGCAAATCAGTCCTGTTTTTTATGCTAAAAAGACAGGCTAATGAATATTCTTGATGTGTGTGAGCGCTTTAAGTTAACTAGCATTAATTCACAGAAAGATCTAATTGGCTTGATTGTCAAGCTGAGTTGAAGTCAGCGCGAGTCTGTGTGCACTGCTGGGGGGTGGGGCGTAATTGTTTCTGCTGGCGGTGATTCACTCTGGAAGGGATGACTGCACAATCCAGATATGTAAACAAGAAGAAACTGAAAGGCAATATGCTGATACCTTGTCTGCTTCCTCTTGATTAACCTGGCTTTTGAAATGAAATTTCTAAGCTCTGCCCAAATACTCTCTGGGATGCAGCTTGGCAGTAACAGCTACTTTATAAACCTGTGTCTGCTCAGCTAACCATTTCAAACATGTAAATCATATGTGGAAAATGGGGGAGAGCTGGAGGAAATCATTAACTGTGACGCTGCGCCATAAAGCAAACAGAGGGTGGGGAAAAGACAGCAGATGCTCAAAGGGTTCGATTCTGCTTATTGGAGCATGACACTCTTTTTTTTTTTGAGCGGCAAAGAGTCTCAATGTGTTCACGGTAGACAATGATGCTGTCTTGCCAATGCTCTGCCAGTCATCTGTCCTCCAGAGGCATTTGGCGTTTCCATTTACTTTTCATGTATTTATTTATTCTAACCTCACAGTTCTTTGTTTGCCTGTGCTCTGTGTCATTATTGCACACTCTGAGTAAGGTTCTGCTCGCACAAGATGGCTTGCTAGGCTTAACAGCCTGTAGCAGAATGTATTCCTCCTATTATGTTTCATAAAAAGCTAAGCGGCTCATCCTCGTGGCAGTAAAAAAAAATAAGTAAGGTAGCCACGATAAAGTGAGCGGAGTTGTCTGATAAAGATCAACTTAAATCCCACTGTGAACCAGTTCAGTTTGCAAACACACAGTTTGGGGGGGTTAGTGTCTCAGTCAGCGTCCGGGCAGAACCAGACATCTGTCTCCTAGTGATCTATAAGGCTCACAATCCCTCCCACAGACGGTCGGCTTTGGCACTCAAGCGGCACACCGTTTGCTATACTATGCCCAGCCACCCACAACACTGGCTTATCTCACTAGCATAACAAAAAGCACAGAAAGCAACACACAGCAGCAGAAGACCTTAACAGCCCTGCGCCATCATAACTCCACTTTAAAATGAAGGTCTTTGTTCTGAGATTGTTGGAGAGGACATCATAGCAAGGTAGCGGCACATCCTTTCATCCTCAAACACACTCGATCCCACTCACTCGGTCTGCTGTTGGTGAAGGAGATCCTCTGCCTGATAAGGCTTCAGAGAAAGGTGTTCCTTTGGGACTGTTCGAGGGATATTTTTTTTCCAGGTCTGCCATGTGCTGATTAAAGGGACACTTGTAGATAATCTCTTTTAAAAATGGGTCTGGGTTGTGGGTGCTGTGCAGCGAGGTGGGGTGTGAAGGGGAAGAATCAGCCCCCAGATTTGGTTTTTGAAATGGTTAACACCTTGGCGTGATCTGTCACTCTGCTCAGATAAATATTTAATGACAAGGTGGCTGAAATAGAGCCGTTAGAGACTGCCAGTGAGAAATGGACCTTCTATTTAGAGCCTGCACTGTTCCATAAAGTCATGGCATTGCTAGACAGCCCAAGGTTATTAGTGTATGTTTGCGGCATGTCTGCGGGTTGCTGAAGAGTTCTCACTCGTTCTGCAGCAGTGATATAAAGAGAGAAACGCACTCTGTCGGCTACTGAGCATTCATTCGTGAATCTTTGATGAAATACACGGGTGTGTGTGAGAGCGAGCGCGGTTGTGGCAGCACTATGTTTAATGCACAACAACGATACGATTAAGGCACACTTCACTTGAGCTATTCCCACAAGCAAAACAGCTGTATGTTTTGCCCTTTATTACCTTAGTCTTGCTCTGTTTCATGCCACATGCTCCCTGCCTTCTGGGTTCTTGTCTGATGTCATCCGTGTCATGCAAAATTGATGCAATAAAGTCATCGCAGTGTAAAGACAGTTTGCTGTACAATAATTCTCGGAACCTTTCTGAACCACTTTGATGTGCCAATGAACTGAACCTTTGAGCTGTTTCCAGATTTGCTTTTATACGTTTGGCTAGGATTCTAAAGTGAAGTCTGTATTAGCGCTCAAATGTTACTGCACAGCTCATTAAAACACAGATTTCAGCTTTATTCGTGCTGTTAACTCATTTCCTGATAGCTGTGGTGAAAGCAATTACTTTAACCTTTCAAGTATCTTGTCTTTGGTCTCACTGCGACTCTTCTTCATTTCACTGTAACCGCCGAGTCTCTGTGGCTTCCAATCAGTCCAGTGAGTGGCGTACACTAACATCTTGCCTCTCTGTTTAGAAGTAGGTGGGTAAACACAGCAGGGTCCTTGAAGCACTTCCCATCCCTGCTATTGGATTACCAGCTGCCTTTCCGGGCCTCATCTGCACAGATGCGCGCCGAGATCAATGGAGCTCTTAGTGCACAACTAATTCGATCAGGACAAGCTTTGCTACTGCTGATCAGCGGTATTTTTTTTTTTTTTTAAGTGTAGCAAAAACTGTAATCATGTCAAGCCCATGTCCAATAGCCTGTATTTTCAGCCATGTAACTCCCACTAGACACCAATAAGGAGGGATTTTATATTCATTATTAAGTCGTTGGGTGACCGAGGAGACGTGGGGACATCGAGGAAGAGAAAGGGTGTGAAGTGACCCAACCTGTTCTGCTGACTGGAGCAGGATCGCTGCTTTTTCTCCAGCAGAGCAACTGGCATTGTAAATAAGCTAACGCGTGTTTTCAGAGGGATGAGGTGTCACCTGTGTTGACGGCAGGCAGAAGGAAAGGGGTTAAAAGGGCATGTTGACCCTCTTGTTCTTGAAAACGAAAAGCAGACTCCGCAGTGGCCCTTGTCCCCCATTAATTATTGTTTGATGGTAATAACGGAGGGGGATGGGACGTATTATGAAACATAATTATTCATTGCAGCATTTCCTCTCACTGAGCTGGGTTCCCCCTCCTCTTGTTCTCTTGTTCTCAGCGAGGAAGCTGCCAGGTCTGTCAATTGAGTACAGCAGGCAAAGATGTCCCCTCAGCTTTTTAAGGAGGGGACAGGAGGGAGCAGGGTGAAGGGCACCATTTGCCCCAGTGATATATGAGGAGAGACAGCAATATATGTAAGGTGCTGCTGGAAGAAAGATAGAAGGTCAAGGCACATTACACTCCGGCCTTTTATTGGCTGAGCATATCGTCTGACCTGGACTGCAAATACATTTGCTCAGGAGCAGCAGCGGAAGCTTTTTTAAATTTATTTTATTAGTTTTGGTTTGTGTGTGTGTGTGTGTGTGTGTGTGTGTGTGTGTGTCAATGGCCTTCACATTTCAGATTGGCACGTGTGTATACACAAAGATGAATGTACTAGTGTAGTGAATATGCTCTCAGTGACTTTTTATAACCTGGGAGATGTAGTGGGGAATCTATTTTAACAAGCGTGTACCTCTTCAGACCTGAAAGACTAGATTTCCACTGCTGATCGGCTGATTTGCTATACATGAGCACAGTATGTGGTGGGCCTCAACACAAAGCAAACACACAGCTCGTCAACTGCAGCGTGTCACATTGTGCCTATTCTTTGTTTCGATAAAGCTGACAAATATGAACAAAGCGGCTGAAAGGTTTCGTCTTATAAAAATAAAAGAATGTTAAAAGTGTGGGTAGGGCAACATAGTATTTTCATTGTCATTAATGGCCCAGGGAGGAGAGGAAAAGTCTATGAGACTGCCATAGTCAAAGCTAACATTAACATTCCAAGAATATCTGAGGCTTATTCACAGCAACTCAGCTGTGCAGCCCCCGCAGTTCACCTTTTGGTTTGAAAGGAGTCAATAGGCTCTCTGACAGCCTCGGCTGTGCTGTGTTTGTGACGTGCCAGTGATGTTGCACAGTAAAGAATGCAATGCGTAATAGAGTCTTTTACAGTTGTTGGGTGTTTGGAACGATGCAAAATATGCAGCTCGCTGGAGGCATAGGTAGGGCTCAAGTTTCCATTTCACACGTGACTGGGCAGAGATAATCTGTAGATCACTACTGTACCCTTTAGTACTTTTACCAAAAGCCCTCAAATATTCTTGAAAAATAGCAGCTGCCTTGTGTAAGGGAACAGTAAGTTGTTTCTTGTGATTCAGGCAGTAAGCCATGTAGATACACTTTCAGATGCTTTAAATTGATCTGTGTGTGTTTGTAGCCTACGTGTGTGTGGTCTGTCTCAGTGGCTGGGTGCACTAAAATGCCACTGCCATAAGAAGCCCAGTCCCAGGCTCTGCATGTTTTATGAGCTGTCCAGAGCTGTCCACAGAGGATATGGGAGCTCTGAGCTCAGATCCTGCTTGTTCCAGCAGCGTTTTCATCACTGCTAGCCACTTCCCCCTGGCTGTGTTTTTTGTGATGAGGGGAAGAAAATGCATCCAGAGCAAAGGTAATATTTACCAGCTTGACTTGTTCTAGTAACACAGGTTAAAAACATTGAGGCCTTTCAGACAGGTGATTCCTTTTCTTTGGGTTCATGCTTGTTACAGAGGCACCATTGGATCTTTGTCTGGCTCAGCGGAGATGGTGGGTGTCAGGGCTTAAAGCTATGAATATTCCACTCTCCTAGTCCCCACCCCCGCTGACTACTTCCTCAAGCCTTCTTGTCATTGAACAAACAAATTGAACTGGATAAGAATCACTAACAGCGCCTGTTTGCTCTCCTTACACATTCATGTCTGGAGGAATGTATTTCATTTTTACAAGATAAATCCTTTGTTCAATGTTTTTTCTGTTATAAAGTTTTATTTTTTTTTAATTTAGTTTTCAATTTACACATTTAGACGCCGTGAGGTCCTTGGTGTATGGTATCTACATAAATAATGCCACTACAGAGTAATTCACACACTCATATTAGAACTTAATATAGATAACATATATTTAGTCACAGCTATCGCTTCCTCGGTTCATAGCCTGTTGGTCTCACAGGCCAGCTGAAAAGAATGGTCCTATGGCCCCTTTGTTTAATGTTTTTTAACAGGTTAACCATAGGCGAAGCTTGGTTTTATGGCTGATAGTGGTTTTAAGAGAGGCTTTGCGAAAGGAATAATGGACCTTTATACTAAGAAGTAATACCATCCTCCGGCATCTAGAGTTGAGGTGGGGTTTTTTTTGGCTCGGAACGGAGGGATAAACCCCCC
>CAAKHB010000151.1:267054-281647 GCA_901007665.1 Aeoliscus strigatus | reverse complement strand
ACCACCGTCCCAGCCTTCTGCCAACACATACATGAGGTCTGTGTGTGTGTGTGTGTGTGTGTGTGTGTGTGTGTGTGTGTGTGTGTGTGTGTGTGTGTGTGTGTGTGTGTGTGTGTGTGTGTGTGTGTGTGTGTGTGTGTGTGTGTGTGTGTGTGTGTGTGTCTGTGTCTGTGTGTCTGTGTCTGTGTGTCTGTGTGTGTGTGTCTGTGTCTGTGTGTGTCTGTGTCTGTGTGTGTGTGTGTCTGTGTGTGTGTGTGTCTGTGTGTGTGTGTCTGTGTGTGTGTGTGTGTAACATTTGTTATTGGAATCTTTTTTTAAGACACATTCCATCTACCCTTCAGGTGATTGAGGTGAGACAGAAAGAAAGTCCCTACCTTTTGCCTGAAGATGTGTTTATCGATAACCCCAAGTATGTCCAACAGCCTCTTTTCTCCAAAAGTTCCATTCGATATGTAAGCTTCCAGAAATACACAGTCCTCCCTGTCGGTCCTAGGCTCCCCTCATCGCTGGACAAGGTAGAAGGTGACGTGTTGTTCCTCCAGTCGAAGCTCACAGAGGTCCTGGGGGGCAGTGGTTACAACACAGACAGACTGGCTACGCCTTATGTGCCCCAGTATACTGGTAAGGAACAACAACAATCCATCCCTCATGTAAAGCTGGAACTGTTGACCATTTTGTCAGTGTTTCACTGACATGACCAGTCCCACCTGCGCCCCATCCATTTAGAGATCAGTAGACACTTAGGTCTTAGGTCCTTAGGTCTTAGGTCCTTAGGTCTTACTTAGGTCCATTAAAAATGGATTTCCTTTTTTCCTTTTTATTCTTTATTCCTGTGTTATTTGGAGAAACAAAAATCTCACATTTCATAATACTTCATGTGTGAAAGGATTTAAACAATTTTCCAAGAAATGTTAATAACCATCTCCAGATGAGGACCGTTTGTCCAAGAGGAAGAGCATTGGGGAGACCATCTCACTGCAGGTGGAGGTGGAGTCACGAAACAGTCCAGAGAAGGAGGAGGTAAGAGGAGAAGGATGCTCCAGTGTTTGACACCAGCGTGCTTTGAAGAAGACTGCAATTTAGTGAGGAGCAATGCACCGATATTCACCAAACTGTTTGTTCTGCAGAGGACACCAGCAGAGGAGATCACATTTGAAAGTCTGAAAAACGCCATTGGTATGTCCCCATCAGCACCTAATATATGATAGAAGGGTGAAGAAGATGACACATTTTTACAGTGCAAATTCTACCTTACAGCACTCAAAGCTCTTTACAATGTTGCCTTATTCACCCATTCAAACTCACATTCCCAGTTGCTATCCAAACTACAAACACACTCTCAAGCAGTGGTGGCTTAGTGAAGATGAAACAACTCCAATTTAAAAAAAAGAAGAGAGTGGAAATCCTTTTCATAAGCTTCAATTCAGTTGAGGTTTTAGGCTCCATGAGCTTTGCTAGACCAAATGGGTTTTAAGGCAGTCTCTGTCTGCCTCTAGTGGACAGTGTGGGCATGGAGGAGCAGGAGAGAGAGCGGCGAAGGCAAGTGGTGGAGAAGTTCCAGAAAGCCCCCTTCGAGGAGATCGCTGCCCACTGTGGTGCCAGGGTATTACATGAACTCTTTGCTGTTTACATAGTTTGTACGGCCATTTCTGCTTCCTGACACCTTTTTCTTTCCTTTTCAGGCCACAATGCTGCAGAGCAAACTAAATCAGATCTTTGAGATCACAATCAGGTATTTGTCTCTATATATCTGGAAAAAAGTGATTGCAGTGACACTGAGAAGAGTGTACAGTTATACTTCTAACTTTAAAACTTACAACAACTGTTGTTTTGTCTCCTTTCCACTTCCAGACCCCCACCCAGCCCATCTGGAACCATTACATCAAGTTATGGACAAAGCCAGAGTCGATCTGTACCCATCTACGAGATGAAGTTTCCTGATCTTTGTGTGTACTAACAACCAGGACGGTTGTCCTTGTTAATGCAACTTTGTTGGTCGCTCAAACCCCCAGAGATGTGTTACTTTTTGTGTCTGTGGTCACAGTCCAGATACTCTTTCCAGTCACCGCAGCAGAAACACTACTTTTATGTAACGTTTGCCTGTCATTGCCAAGAAGTATTGCAAAATGTTATTGTTCTTTTTTTTATTGAACGATTGTCCCGTCTCAGCTGCTCTGCATCTAACTGGAACATTGGAACAGCCCTGTAAATCTTGGACTTGTTCTTGTTCAGGGCATTGCGTTTGATTGAATTGTCTTTCAAGTTGTGTGATGTTGGCCTTGATCGCGCAAACGGATCATTTTTGTTTCATTTTTTGTTTTTATTTTGTCTTACTGAGTTTCATGGCCAGGAAAACAACATGTGCTGCACCGAGTTAGTTGAAGGTGTAGTTGGCAGTGGCTGGGTGCTAGTATTATGATTTTGAGTGACATACAGACAAATATAGATACAAGTAAGTCCACCTCTTCCTCACACTTTTGGGAAATGAAGACAAAATACCCCACTTCATGTAGGTTGTGGTGACTTTTGAAACGTGTCTCAGACTTCATAGGACTTTACCACGACCAACCACCAGGGTGTGGTTGAGATGTAGGTGTCCATCAGCATATACGTCTGAGGTTCCACCGTAGTGACTTTGTAATGCACTGCTCAGAGGTCAGAGTTCCAAGTATCTGACACATCTCTTCCTGTGCCAGAGGGCTCAGGAACGAAGGATCCTGCAGCCCACTCGCTCTCTTCTCCTCCGTCGTCACCAAACCTATATCAACCATAACATCCACATTTATCCTTTGTTTTCACCTGACAACATCCACTAACGCCACTGATGTACTGACGAGCACATATGGTTATTGGTCAGTTCATCATTTTGTTTGACTAACTCGTTCCTTTCCATTGTCTGTGGCATGGCCTTTAGATCCAAGTCAGGACTATTTGTTTTGCCTATTTTTTTTAGTGTTAGCCAAAAGTGCTTTAAAAAAAAAAAAAAAAAAAAAAAAATCGAACATGCATTTTCTTCCCACCGCAGACTTTTAAAAAATTGTTTTATTTACTTGTGTTTTTAAAAGATGGATAGCTGTGGAGCTGTCTTCCCAACATGAGTGTGCCTTATAGGTGACTCAAGATGTTGAATTTTTAGAAGTTTGTTTGAATCACTGCACTGCACTCTTGACCGCTCAAAAACACCTAAAGCTTGGAAAGATGTAATTGAAGACCTGATCAAATACTAGATAGGATCCTTTCTTTTACTCCTTTCCATATGAATGTGTATATACAGAGAAATATATAAATCTTTCATCTGATGTACAGAGAAGGGATGCTTTGTGTGTATACTGTATATGGAACTTAATTTTAAACTGCCACCATATGGTGTCCATGGATGAGGGAGAACTGTTAGTAGTAGTAATAGTAATAGTATCCCCCCCCCCTCTAGTAAGTAACTTGCTGCACAAGATCTTTAAACTGACAAAGACGTCAAATGGCCAAAATATTAGGAACCCCACCGGACAAATTATGTTTTTCTACTTCATTTCTAGCCACAGTTTTCCGGGGGCAGGACGTGTCTGTCTCCTTCGGCTGGATTTGAATAAGCCATCCTGGGTTTGCAAACAAACATTCACAGGTCTATACAAATAGAAGTATCGTGGCAATAGGTTGGCACGAGCTTGGCAAACGGCTCGATTGTAGGTAGCAGAACCCATTTTAAAAAGTGTGTGTTTTGAACTTGTGCTGTGATGGTTCGGCTTTTGTGATGCAACAAGAGGCTGTCCTTCCTGCTCGTGCTTGTGTAAATGAACCGCATCAGACATAGCACGTGTTGCAGCTGTCTGGCAGTCATGTTGTGGCGTCTGGTTCTGCCCTGACTCGTGTTCACAGTTTGTCTTTTCATTGGCGTTCATTTCTTTTATACTGTAGTGTCCTGTGTGTGTATTTATGTGTGCACATGAGCCAGTGCGTTAACCTGCTGTCTTATGTTTACTGCTATTGTCATTGCAACTGGCATGTAAGTGTGTGAGGGGTGCGTGTTTGTGTGTCTGTGTAAACATATGTACTGTGTACATGTCTGTGTCGCCACCCCCTCCCTCCCCCGAGACCAAACTGTCCAGGCACAGTTTACACTTTGGTCTTGTGATTCGGCCACTTTATCTGAAGAACAAGCTCTCTAAACCTGCGGCTGTCTAACCTTTCCAGAGACACCAGTGTGACGCTACTTATAAAACTGTTCCTCAGCATCCTTCGCATCGAGAATCCTGTAAATCTCTTTAAGCTTGTTGTCATTGCATAGTGTAAAATGTTAACTGGCAGTAATCCAATCTTACTTCTGACATTACATGTCTGGTTAATAGATCTGTTTACAGTGTAGTGCGACTGGTCAAATCTATCCATTCTGTGAACTTTGCACTTTAAAAACTGGATTACCTAGTGACAAAGGCAGCTTACTCGGAGAAAAGGCCTTATGAGTGTCCTGACTTTTGCATGCTAGTGATGTCGCTGTGTTGTACAGTACAATAAATTTGTCTATAACCATGGAAATTGTCATACTTTGATCGCGTGAATGAATGGCTAATGGCAGTCTCTTATTGTGCAAACATGAATGTGGATACAGGTACCTGAACTGAGGGGTTAATCGCTTCATAACAAACAATTCACCAGTGATGAATAATGTCATCAACCATTCTCACACACGTTCACGGGTTAGAATGAACCAATGAACCTGTTTTGGAGGAACACAAACTCCCCATTGCATGATCCCCATCTCCCTTGTGAAAATTCAGACAGTGGACACACTTGTTTGCCTCGCATAGAATATCTTTAATGTTATACTAATTTACAAACAGATACAGCTGGATATAAAATGGATGCCTCCCGAGCTACATTGCTTCACGGTGCATGACATCCATCTTCCATTCATCATGACATTTTCAACAACAATAATACTGAAGGAAATCTGTCGATCCAAAGCAAAGTGTTACAGTAATCTATTGGCGCGTCGGTGTGTGACGTCTGGGCTATGACGCTTGCTGTGGATATCAACATGCAGTGATTATTACTTTCTTTCATTGCCCCCCTCCTTGCGCTATCCTCTGCACATCCCTGATTATAATATCCTTGAGGAGCTTTAGCAGCTGCCCTGGATATTTCTTCCTCCATTGCTTCATGGCGTTAGCGTTTGGAGGAGGGGGGCTTCCCCTTACGAAGCGGGCCATCAGATCGGTCTCTTGTTGCTTTGGGCCAACTGTTGAAAATCCCTGGTTTTCTTCAGTGTACGCCGTTGTTATATTGTTTGTACTGTTCAGCAACCCCTGAACCTGGAGGGTTAAACTACCGTCAGAAGAGGCCCCTTCTTTCAGGGTTGGCCCAAGTACCTTGACTGGCCGGTGTTTGCGTCCAGAGGGTTTACTCCAACGAAAATGCTCCATCGAATAAGCCCGCCTGTTGACATTTCTGGACGCCGGCTTTGGCTTCTGGGTCTTGGCTCCAGAGGGTTTACCCCAGCGAAAGTGCTCCATGGAATAGGAGCGCTTTCTGGCGCTTTCGGCCCCCGGCTTGGGTTTAGGTTTCTTTGTGGGTACCTGGGGTTTACCCCAGCGGGAATGCTCCATGGAATAGGAGTGCTGCTTGTTGCTGTGGGCCTTCAGATCTGCCTCTGACATCATGCCTTCAGAGATCACATTTTCCAGAATGATCCTCAGTAAAAGTTCCTCATCACCATTGACCTTCAGAGCCAAAGCACTGAGATTTGGGAATTTCGTCTGGATGACAGACATGCAGAGCTGAATGCATTCCTGGGTGGAAGGAATCAGAGACATTAACATTTAAGAAATAAACGTTTCAACCTTTGAAGTCATTTGCTGCAGGAAATGGTCATTAATCAATTCATGACAAAACTGACGATATTTGTTGTTGTTGTTGTGGCTTAAATTGTAATAATAATCATCCATGAGGGATCTTCAGTGTATTTTCCATCACCCCAGACGTTGTCCAGTGAATGTACAGTTCCTCTCTGTCTCACCAAGACAAAAAGAAAATCATCTGCAGTAATAACTTGCTGGGTTAATTCATCAGCACAGGAGGGAGTAAATACACAGTCTGTCTACACACTATATACAGTCAGTATACAGTATATCCAGTACTGGAGTCAGATCTCTCATAAGATCTCTCTCAAGGCGCATCAAGGACCCATTCAAAGGACTCCTGTGGCTCAGTGATTCTCAGCTGACTCTGACTTACACAAAGGGTGTTAGTCAGTGACCCAACAGAACTTGCAAATCAAATCAGAACCTGCCAAAAATCAGTTTTAGAACTGAAGAGTAGTGATAATGTGACTGTCGAATTTATGATTAATACTCTCATCTCTATGACACCCGATAGACTGACTGAGACCTGCAGCCGTCATCATTGTGTATGTTGGATTTCATTTGCTGTAAGTCATAATGTAGATTGACGACCATGGAGGGACCCATGCTACGTGTAAGCGTAGGACATGTGATGTGTCTCCGCAGCTTGACATAAAATGAATTCCAATTACATGTAGCAGCTACATAAGCAGACAGCCTGTCATCTGGGTGCTCCCTGCTGAGCTGAACTGCCCCGTGTCACAAACAAGGTGATGAAGACCAAGTGTAATGTGAGCCAACATCCTTTGTGTGGGGGGCAGTGATCCAATAGAACTTGCAAATCTGATTTGCAAATCTAATCTGAACTTGCCACAAATCAGTTTTAGAACTGAAGAAGCCTCTTGGCAAAATGTCTTCAAGCAACTGTGATTTATATGTGAGTATTCTCTCCTCCTCCACGTAGTTTTTTTTACTGTGTCTATCGTGTACTCATGTGTATAAAACGGTTATATTTCAAGTGTATCTCACAGGAGTATTATTTTTCTGAAGATGAACGTTTTCTTTTTTTCTCTCAAATACATTTAAAGCTAGAAATGTATTTGTTGATTTTCATGAGACAGATTTATATCTCAATAGTTTGAATCTTTTGTTTGAAACAAATCTGACAAAGGTTCTTTGTTTCCTCTAGTTTTTATGAAATTTTAACCATCCCACATGGCGATTTAACATGTTTATCGTGGATTGATGGACACATGTCCAAACACACTCACAACTTCTGGTGGATATTCTTATTTTGTCTGAGTCCCAAAAGAAACTGGTGTTGCCAACATTCATTCTGTGCAGGGTTCAAAAGTTCAGAACGTTTGCAAAGAGTAAAAGTTTCATGGAAAACCTCAACTGCAGTTTTTTAATGAAAGAACCTGCTGTTCCTGTTTCAGTAACCAGAGATAAGTTATGATTTCAGACCACAACTCTCATTTCTGCTACTTCATCGCTCCACTTTAGTTTGCGTGTGGTGAATCGGTCCAGGTCTAGATCTCCACGCTGATGTGGAATACGATAAGTACGGTATGTGCTTTTAACATAATTTCAAGATCTTGACAAGTTAATTTCATCATAAAGTGAAATACTATATATGTCAGTTCCAGATACCTGTTACTTATTATTCTGTGCCTTGTGGATCCGCTTGACGTTCTGCACGTGTAAATGATGAACTGAGACAGAATATTACTTTTAGCTACTACTATAGCACTGTTTTTGGCTTAAAACAAGTTGTAAAAAAAAAAAAGGATAGTGCACATTTTCATAATGTAATTAGTTATTTTTACTCATACTTATTTGCACTAATTCTAAGTGAAACATTCTGAGTTGTTGTTATTTTTGGGTTTGGATCAGTATTATTTTACTGCACCAGTACCGCTGATCTACTCAATCGTAGCTGTGGTATCAGGGGATGATGGTGATGGTGAAAGGTGGAGAAAGAAAGCTGGACCCACCGGTATCGTTCCCTTGTTACAGATGGAACTGTCCAGGCACACCGACCCACACCCTGGGATGAACACACAAGCCACCACCACCACTGACAACCACCTCACACACACCATGGTCTGCCTGAAGGTAGCCACCTAAAAAAAAAACACAACAGAGGAGAAAAGTGCAATGAATTATGTGACATTTTTTCGCAATAATTCATACAAGCCGATATAGTGAAACAGTATCTGCTGATGGTGGACATGCAGCAGTGTGTGTCACAGGTGAATGAAACCAGTGGGCCCCATTTCAAATATTTCCCTGGCCGACATGTCAAAGCTGTAAATGATCAGGTTAGATAAAACATCGTTATGTGTTTAAACATACCCATCATCTTTAAAGCAACATGAGTCATCCTCACATGCATGCTCTACACCGCTCCTTGAGAAGCCCCTATCCTGCAGGTGTTTCTGTCACCCTGCTCCCACACACCTGAGTCCATCCCTGTAAAGTTCTGTAGCTGCTGATTTGAATCAGGTGTGTAGGAGCAGGAGCTTTTCTAACCACAGCAAAGATGGAAATGTAGAGCTAGTTCCCTGATGAACCGTGACACATTTCTGTGTACAGAACAAAACGTTTGAATTCAATAATGGGATAAGATAAGTATGTTATCTACGTTCGAGTTGCCCTCTCCCCTTAGGGGGAACCTGTTCTCCCAGTGACCTCCAAGAAGGCTTTTCTTTATCCTCACTAAAGGTTAGTAGATTGCCATGGCTTTGTCATGGAAGAAACATCCACAGCTACAAGTCTTTCACCATTCATATGTTTCTAAGCTATTTCTTCTCTTACAATAAACACATTCAGTCCTATTTCGGACAGGAGGAGGAAGTCGGGGGCATTAGCGAGCATGCAAAAGTGCATCATGAAAAGCAGAGAATGGAGTCTCATGAGTGGCTACTTTTAAATACAACACACCTTATTTATGTTAAGAATCATCTATTGTTCAACTGAATTGTGCAATTTGAGGGAGGATGAGCGTTTTGGTTTTTTTTTTAAGCAAACAAGGTGGGAGAAGGTCGAGTGGCCATCCAGTAGTGTGAAGGTCACTGATCCAATCCCAAACTCATGTTCTTGAACAAAACACTAAACCCATTATGGGCTTGTTGGCATTGTGTGGCGGCCTCGGCCATCAGAGCCGGTGGAAATGGATGAATGAGAGACGACATTGTCAATCACTTCTGGGAGATGAAGTACTTTTATCTTTTGTTCATGTAAACAAGAACACTTTCACCCAGATACAAACAAATGTTAACAGAAATACGATTAAATGTGTACTATTCTGCATTCGTGATCATTCTCTGCCCAATAAAACTGTCTCAACTGTAACTGTACTACCTACATCATGATTACTATACCTATTTGTACATACATATATCATCACATCCTATTTCCATAATCTTCAATAATGTACAGCATATTTCTATTATGAACACACATATATATAGCTATAAATTATTATAATCATACATTTATTACATTTTCAAAGAAAAAAATCATGCTATATATATATTTTTTTAACCATATGTGTTGCAGAATAAGCAAGTACCTGTAATAAAAAACCCAAACATGAATAAAACTGAAAAACATTTTTAGCTGTGACGATCAGATCATCACATAATACACACACGGATGCATCACTACTTTATTAGACCTTTAGTGAGCAAACACACAATAATATTTGAAGGCTCATGATGTATCTCGTGTAGGCTAACCCCCCCAGGGTTTGTGCTCTCCTCTCCTGCCGACCTCACGGTCAACCACTTTGTCTGAGAAAACATTTAATTCGACTCCGGCGCAAAATCTCATTGCTTCATTTTTACTATTTTAAATGAGTTCTGCAAATTCCTCAATAAAGAAAACAATGATCTCATCATCTGTGTTCACCACAGGACTTACAGTATATACGATACTGTTACAAAAGTTATTTTTCTTTCATCCAAACAGACGAGATTCCTTGGAAAGCTGACGACCGTGCTACATTCTTCCTGCTGAAACACTCACACTCGCTCAGCTCTTCAGCTCAGCGACAGTTCAAATAGAAACCTGATGTCTGAAATATGCAGCAGAAGTTGGCGACTTCATTTAAAATCACAAAACCACTCACATTCAAGAGCAAAACAAGAATCTACCGTGAATCGGTCAGCTTGTGCTGTTTCCCCCTCCAAAAACAAGAATATTTTTCTTTACCTGTTCCAGTGCTTTCCTGGTTTTGTCCCTCATTTGTCCGCTGATCGTCCTGAGTCAGACTTCAAATGTTCCTTTGAGTCCTGCGTTCTCTCTCTGCTCTGAAGTGAAGTGCTCGGTAGAAGGTCTGCAGCTGTTTTATCTGGGAGGAAACGCTCTTTTTATAGACGCATGGCGAGCTTGGAGTTTCAAGGCCTCGAGGTGCGACTGAAAGAAGGGATCTCCTGATGCTTGTGGGTGGAGAACAGTGTATGTGTGTGTCCACTAGGTAAAAGAGCACCCACACATACTCTAATCGACGAGGCAGCTCATTCCCCAAACAACAGAAGAAGCTTTTGTGAATAAGTTGAAGTTACCCCGTCCTCTTCCTCTTCCCCTCGTCTCCTCCTCTTTCTCCTTCCTCTCCTCCCCTGTTTCTCCTCCTCTTCCATCCTCCGTCCAAATACACATCGTTGATGAATGGACTATTAGAGTTTAAACATCACATTTATCTGAAAAAGTGTTCCTTGGTGGACTTGGCTGCTGGAAATGTAGAAAAGGTTCTTTGACGTCTCATCTTAACAGCTTTGCACTGTGTCCAAAATGTGTGCAAATCAATTGGACAGCAGTTTTCCTGCAGTGTGCTCAGGCTGGAAATTGCATTAGACACCTGACTCGCACACACACATTACACTGGGGTCGTAACATTCATTACCTTGAAATTGTAGTTATGGCGTACCTGACCGCCAAGTCCTACCTGACACAACCTTGTGTTCGTTACACAAAGAGCTCTGAGCAATTGCACTGAAGAAAGGAAAATCCTCAAAACTGCTGCTTCAAATATATGACACAACCCTTCCCCAAAACATCACAGGGATTTTTTTTGTGTCCAGAGAATGGTGTACAAGGACAAACTGCACATAAAGGTCACAGGCTTATATGTCAAAGGTCAAAGGAGTCATTGTTTTATTCTTTTTTTTAATCAACATTGTGATACTGTGGGTTTTGATACTCCCCAATCACTCATTTTTCACACTTTTTTTTTTTTTTTTTTTTTTGTCAGTACTTCACTTCACTTGACGATATGCGATGATACATATTGTCTATACAGATTTATATTCACCACATTTAGATATACACACATTATGAACAGGCATAAGGTATGTTTTTACATTCATACATACAAACTGACCTCACCCACTTTAAACCCTCGTCCAAAAAACTACTGTTCCTCCATGTTTAAACTTATAAGGTTCATAAAACAAGAAACAAACAGAAACCCTGCTTTCTTTTTTTTGTCTTCTCTCCATCCGGTCATCATCTGTTAAAGCCGTGTAACAAAAGCAATAATGGGATCCGTGCTTTGTCCAATAATTCTGATCTTCCCCTGTGCATGTACTGTATGTGACCCGTTCTGGGACTGTTCTCAACATTTGTCTCATCCAGTATGAAATGCTAGGCAGACAAAGGAATGTCATTGATTCTTTGGCCAAGTGTTGACTCTCAGTGTATAATAACCACTTTTATGTAAAAAAAAAAACAGTTTAGTTCCTTGTTTTTGAGCCATGCTGTAAATTAATGTAAATGTTAATGTTGAGCATACTCTTTGGATAGGGCCATCTAAGCCCTTAGCCTCCCCATGGATGGCCTTCTGCCCTCGACCATTTGAGGTGAAACAAAGGCAGCAACAAGGACAAATGGACAGAAAGACATTTAGGGGTGTAAGAGGGGAAACAGCGTGAGAGAGGGCCAGGAGCAGAGGAAAGCAGCAGGGATACAATTGAGAAATGAGCTGACCTCTGGAAATGCAGTTGTGCTAGTTGTAAATTTCAATGTGGCGGCTCCTCCAGTTGTGCCATAAAAAATCTGATTTACATGGCTGTCGCTGTGGTATTCGTCCTCCTCCTGAGCACTCGTTTATCCAGGTGAGGTTATTGTTTTTGTTATCATACAATTAAATGCAATCAAATCTATACTTTTGTTATTGTTATCATAAATACTCGGGTTTCTTTCCAAACCTTTGTAACATATATAAACATACTGTATATATACATATACATATTGTGTTGGTTTGGTCACTGCATTGTCTGATCCGAAAAATGTTTTTCTTTGTTCATGGATTGTCTGTATGAGGTCATAATGAACCTTGAATCCATCCAAATCAACAACAAATCATT
Source organism: Aeoliscus strigatus (assembly GCA_901007665.1). Classification (NCBI taxonomy): domain Eukaryota; kingdom Metazoa; phylum Chordata; class Actinopteri; order Syngnathiformes; family Centriscidae; genus Aeoliscus; species Aeoliscus strigatus. Next base: position 269,442 of record CAAKHB010000151.1, on the reverse strand, counting down.
TTCTGCTTTGATGAACATAAACATTTCTCTCCTGGCTGGAATGAACCCATGCTCAGCATGCCGAGAGATGGATGCAAAGGCCAACGCTTTATTTATATCAGTGAAGCCTCTTATACATATAATTCATGACTTCACCCCTTGTCAGTTATACTGAAAACATATGTGAAGTAGATCATATTCAATTGTTTGACTCATTGAAATGAGAGGACGCTTTACATTTTACTGTGATACACCTAAAGACTCTGACAATCGCCTCTGGTCACTATATCCTGGGTCCTTCCCTCTCCGTTGTGCTCAACATGTGTTGTAACAGCAATGATTCCTTTTTTTCCCCTGGAACACTTAAGCTAACTGTCGCCCGGACTCCAGTGTAGTATTCATTCATAATCCTGTGAAGGATGCAGCATGACACAGACCACAGATTTTATGCATACCTTGGGAATATACGAAGTTTTGGCAACGATGTCTCCCAGCCTTGATGGGTACATGAGATGCTTTAGCTTTGAACCAAATATGATACTGTACCATCAGTCATATGATAATAAATCATATGACTGATGGTACAAAGGTCCTCAGAGTCCCGTTTGTCAAGTGTTTGAGGAATAAAATACAAGAAATAAACACTGATGGACTCAGTCATAGTAACATTATGTGTCAACACGGCCACTTGACAAATTAGTCAAGGTCATACTCAAGTCAAACTAAAGAATTTAAGATTCAAGAGTCTTTATTTGTACAGGATAATTTGAGAAAATAAAGAGCACTTATTGTGCGTCACAGTCAAAGGGTGGAGGTGAGTGAGTGATTGTCAGCAGAGGCTGCGTGTGACTGAGGGGGTAGTTGTGCAATCAGGAACATCATCACGTGTGAAGAATAACTTTGAAAACAACAAGGTTATTTAATAGACTGATATAAGATCAGATATGAGAGTGGAATTTTCAACAGAGCTAATGAGCCCTTGAGTCACTTAGAGGTGGGGGGGGCAAAACAGTTGTTTCATGTGTACTGAATCATTAGAATCTGTTCAGTAAAAAGATTTCTTCAAAAGTTTTGAATCCGATTCGTGTAGTGAGAAGGTTTGATTCCTAGCTTGGGGGTCTTTCTGTGGGGAGTTTGCATTCTGGCCCCCCCCCCCACCTCGAAAAGCACGCGAAGGTTAAATGTTCACTCTAAATTGCCCGCAGGTGTGATTGTGTGTGTCAATGATTGTCTGTCTTTCATGTGGCCCTGTGATGATGGTGCTGGTTCGACCGTCGACAGCTGGCTCCAGCTGACAACCGCAAACCGGAGCAACTGGGAGATGATTGATGAATGGATGAACAGTAAAACTCTGGTCAACAGGGAGCAACCAGTCATCGTTGAGAAGGACCAGCGGCCCAGAGAAAGAGAAGGGGATCCCAGGCACGCACATGTCACCGAAAATAATAAGGAAGGAGAAACAAAGTCCACCTGGCTCCAGAAGACAACACCGGAGGAACATCAGTGCACCCCCGGAGGCTCAGTGTGCACGTGGAGCGGAAGACAGTGACAAGTTCTGGTCTTGACAAATATCAGATGAGAAGTTACCTCTGCGGTTTGCATCGTTCTGCTTTTTCATCAGCGAAGTAAAAACCACATGTATTGTGGTTCAGGGGGCCGAGCGAGGCATCACTGAAGAGAATGACCTGAAGTCTGATCTGAAGTCTTTCTGTCGGTGGATATTCTTACTGTTGAGGAACTGAACAAGCTGTTCCTCAGGTGTGTTCAGCTCTTCGGTGGTGCGTTCCCCCCTTGCTGGTCTCCGGCTGCAGCCCCTGGCAGAGCGGTGATGTTTGATGTCCAGCCCAGCGATGATAAGATCATTTACCCAAGAGTGCTGTTCCAAGTCTTTACTTCTTTCTTCCTTTAACCTCCTCTAACTCCTCTGCAACGCTTATCTTAAAAATGTTACTGTACTGAATGTTACTGTATGAACAGCAATGGCTTCCAGTAGATGTCCTTATATCCAGCAGACTGTCACGATCCTCTGAACTAGGAACGTTAGCGTTTTGATGCCAAAACACCATTACCAAAACAACAGCATGTGACCCCCCCCCCCCCCACACACACACACACACACACACACCCACACTGGGGTCATGTATACCGACAATATTTCAGGACCTTGGTGGAATGTATGCACTCACTCACTCACACAAGAAAAACAGGCGTATTCACAATGATATCAGAGCTCTCAGCCACCCAGCTGGAATTCACTCCCACTGACCCCCGCAACACAAATCCCAGCTCACAACACATGTGTTCATGTGTTCCTTCTGGGCTCGCCGGAACAAATGTACGTTCATGCGACGCGGTGTCTTTTATTGTCTTTTGTTGAGACAAAAGACAGGACCCCCCCCCCCCCCCCCC
>CAAKHB010000151.1:245960-257331 GCA_901007665.1 Aeoliscus strigatus | reverse complement strand
GAGCGGGGAGGGGGGGGGGGGGGGGGGGGGGGGGGTACAGGAGACGGAGACAAGCGACACAGCTCAGATTGATTGAGTTACACATGCTACACTTGCGTCCTCAGCTCTCGGCAGCCTGTGTCTAATGGTCTTAGCGGTCGGCGACAAAGTGCTGTTTTGTTCCCGCTATTGTGTAGAAGTGAATGGAGCAGAGCGGCAAACGGACTGCTGAGAGCGAGAGGGGAGACAACTGTTAACAGGCTGGAGTCGTTTGTGTTTTCTCAGCGGCTTTATGTGACAACAGCAGACGAGTGCTGTAAACAACATCTACTAGATCTGACGACATTCACAGACATCTGTGGCTGCGAAACACCGTTTTCTCTACCCGTCCCCCTAATAGATATTATTTGTTGTGTGTCATGTAAGCACATGTGTAAAAAGAAGAATATGTATAGTGATACGTTTGTGAGATTATTTTTTGAATAGAATACTTGTTTCTGTCAGCTTGTATTTTTGTGATGTTTTTATATTCTGTGTGGACTGCAGGGAGAATCTTTCTCCTTAATCCTACTAACAGATAGTAGCAAACGTCTTTTAACGTGGTTGTCAGAGGTGTTTCGACACCCAGTGAGCAGCTCAATCCAAAGATACGATGGAATTTTCATGGCGTAATACTTCTGGCCCTGCTCGCCTGGGTGTTTGTCACAGCATGTTTTAGGTGGGTTGAAATTCAGATGGCACCACAGTGAATGACTGGCAGCAAAACATCACACCCAGAGGGGGGAACCTGTGTCAACATAGTTTTTAGCTCATAAATACCCCTTTGCCAGCTGCATCAACTGGCTTCTCACCCACCCAGCCCCCTTGTTGCTACGCTTGTCAAGCTGTCTTCTCTGTTTATGCAGTTTACAACCACAGCACAGGCAGTTACCAATTGACATTTATTGGAAGATTGGAAGACAGATTTGACAATATAGACCAGTTTTTGGTTTTGGTTTTGGTTGGGGGCTATATGTGTTTTGTGTAGCTAATTAAAAGTTGTATCTGGGTGGAACGGGTGGGTCGTCAGTGGGTCTCGTGTAGCAGTGGTGAAGGTATGTGCAGTGACAATTGACAACAACAGTTGTCGCGTGACTCTCAGGGTCAGAAACCTCAGGTACAGCCAAAGCTTTACGTTGATGGCCTTCTGCCTCAACCAGTTGGAGAGCAAGAAAGACACACAATGGCTGCTGCCCAACTCCTCGGTGATGACAGCAGATTGTTTCATTCGTTGTGGTCCGCTCATCGTTCACACTCCACAGGAAGTTATTTCCTGAATGGAAACCAGACAGCTTAAAGCCTAAGTGTCATGGCTGCAGCTTGTGTACCTCCACTACTATACCCAACTAGTGTGGGATGCTAAAAACATCGACAGAGTAGACCGATGCATCTTCCTGAACATGCCCATGCAGCTGCTCCAAATTGCTTTACACCATTTTTTTTTCTTACTTGTTTCATATTTGCCATTGGGTCTTGACTTGATGGCCTCGGCGTTCTTCAGAACTTTAATCCTGATTGACAGTACAAATCTGTTTGGAGTAGCACACATGGAATTTCAAAAGCCTTTGCTCTTCACGTCTCCGGCGTTTTGCCGTCACCACCACATGTCGGTGGAAGAATGAAAAACAAAACAAGAGAGGTGGGCTTGGTTTCATATATATTTAGCCAAAGCGTGACACTGAAAAAGAAAAACAACTCTCTTCTTGTCTGTTTTCCCTCTCGCTTTTCCCCCGAGCCACAAAATTACAACGTGCAAATACATATACGCTGTTTTTGCACACTGGAAATAAACATACCGTTTAGGAGAGAATGCTGCTGCAGAGCTGGAGTGGTGTTGGAGCTGTTTGTGTGTGTGTGTGTGTGTGTTTTTTTTTTTTTAAATGAGGAATAGTTTTGGTTCCAACCTATTGTCTGTCTGTCTGGCAGACTTTCCTCAGCCACTCACCCCCAACCACGCCGCAGATTACTGGTTGCACTCACGTCTGTCTGGTCCTTTGGCTAACCTCTGGAGGACCTGGTGGGTGTGTTGTGATCTTGTGTGTGTATTTGTGGTCGGCCATGTTCATGCATGCCTATGTTTGTACACTACACAGCGAAAGTATGTGTCTTTATTTGTGCCCTTTCTGTGATTATCGGCCTCTGTGTGCTTGTTGACAGTGGTGCTGCCGGCCCGTGTGCTCGGGAACATTTCTCAGGGTCACGGAGGTGTTTTTCTTTTCTTCTCCCTTCCCATTAGCATGTGAGGTCACGTGTAGTCAGAGATGTAGAGGAGGGTCAGATTAACCTGATGTGCCAGATGGTTTGTAGCACAGAGCCATCTGTGGATGTTTGGAGAACAGGAGACACTTTCAAAAAAATACTTGGCAGGATGTAGTATGGACCATCTGTCGGTCAGCAGATCACCAGACCCTCTTTAGAGCCGTTAATGTCATTTCATGCGAATCTTTAATAAAGAAACATTTCATGTAATAGCAGTTGTTCAAACACGACGTCAGCTGTCGATGGGTACGGGTGCCACATATCCCCTCCTCGATCCTAATTATTCCCTCACTGTGGCTTTCTGCTGTAAGGTTTGTAAACCTGGCATGTGCAGCGGGGGCACAGGGTGCCGTCTCACAGGGATGCAGCGGTAAGGAATGTAAAACAGCTACCCATGGCACCGGAAAGACAAATGTGAAGCAAGTGTGATTAAAATCATCCAAGTGACGCAGCTGCAAGTCAGCGGTTTGCAGCTTCTCGCCCCCTTTCATCCGTCTCTCTCTGAGTCTGCCTCTTTGCTCCATTCACTTCAGAAGTTCACAACACCGTGAGGAGGGAAGGATGGACGTTTGCTCACCTCTCTCTCTGCTTCTCACACACACACTTGTGGTGCATACTTGTGTCAGGTGTGCTCTGTTTTTCCAGTCGGCACAGAGAGGAATCTGGGCTGGGGTCCAAGCTGACGATCAACAGCTTATTGCCAGAGCGCAGGACAAGAAGGAACACATCCCCTCCATCGGTACTCCCTCTCTTACTGCCCCTGTTCACAGGCTGTTCCAAATAATACTTAGTAGACAAATTACGAAATTAATATTTTAGTTGAGGGTCATAATTCAGATCCTACATTCAGATTGTGTAAATCTGGAGCCAAGTACACGTCAACGACAGTACTCGACATCTGTAGTGAAAATGACTTTCAAACTGAAGTTGCTGGAGATGATTGATTTCATTCTTCTGTTTGTGCACCCCAAAATTCCGCGTTTCCCCTTCTGTCAGGGTTTGTGTACGGAGGCTGTCCCGGCCCTGCTGAGGAGGTGTGGAGGCCTTTTTTTTTTTTTTCCTTCCTGCCTGACAAGGCTAACAAAGTGGACACAACCCTTCAAATGACATTTGGACACGTTCCCTTTGGAAACACCAGCATCGTCCTGCACAGGAATGTCATTTGTCAAAGCTCGACATGTATGATGATGATACGCGGATTAGAGTCCGTTGTTATTGTCTAATGAGGGAAATTTGTCTCCACAGCTGTAGAAGATGAAAATACAGAAACAGGAAACAGGGAGAACATGAAACTAAAACCGACAGATCACCTTTAACAACAGACATCACATATGTACAGAAACTCCCCACATGACAGACCTGACAGACCTCCAGCGTGGCCCTCTGTTCCAGGCCACATGCCGCAGGGTTTACGTTTACGTTAATGTTTGTTGTTCAGCTCTGACAGTCAGGACAGGGAGACCTGTTGTCTTCTATGTTCTTTCTTGTGCGTCATTCTCTGACCCTACAGACCTAACGACATATCAAGTGTTCTCTCAGTCCTCAAACCACTGTGTGTGTGTGTGTGTGTGTGTGTGTGTGTGTGTCTGTGTGTGTGTGTGTGTGTGTGTGTGTGTCTGTGTCTGTGTGTGTGTGTTGCAGCCATTTAGCTTTTTTTTCCTGTTCTCTTGTAACAAAAAGTGTGTATGTCTGTCATAGGTGTTGATTTCGAGGTGGGGGGGATGTTGGGGACATGTACGACTATTTGTCAAGATTCGTTTTGTATCGACCACTTTTTTTTTTTTTTTTCTTTTTAAATGACTGAAACTATGACACGGACAGTGGAGTCGGTTCAGTGTGGTGCTTGACCATGACACAGCAGGTTTTTGTCACAGGCAGACGGAGCAGGACATGATCTGATCTACTGATTCTCTGTGGGTGGATTTATGTGACAAGTCACACTGGATGTGAGACCTGAGCGACCTTTAGCGCTTTAAACGGACCAAGATCGATGCCGAAATGCAGATCAGTTCAGAATATTTAGAAAAAGTCCACATCCCTGTTCATCTCCATCATTCAGTGACATTTCTAAAATGTCAAGATGTCCAAGGACAGGTGTTGGCGCGCCAGGAATCGCCGTTAAATCTGCGAGTCCGACTTTCAAACCAAATCGACGCACAAATCGACGCCCCCCCCCACCACCACCACCACCACATCTGTGAGATCTTACACTACACTCCGGAACACCATGTCTGGCACTGTGCTGCTGTTGGACAGAGGGGGGGGGGGGCGATAAAAAGGAAAGCAAAGGCCTCCCACACAGACAGATATGACTCTTAGAAGCTCCATTAGCTCCTCAAAGACAGCTGCCGGGGTTCAGATGGATGTGTGCGCCGTGCCGTTTGATGTTCATTCATCCGTAGCCTCACATCTCTGCCTCTGTCTCCCAGCTTTGCCCGACGATGGGCCTCATGGGGCTGGAGCGAGAGCAGCTGCCAGAACTGTCGGATAGAGCTGTCTGCTGCTGTTATCGCTGGGATTGTGGTTTGGTCTGTTTTGGCTCTCTGCTGGGTTATGGAGGGAAGATTTAGATTTCACATTCCTGAAACGTGAAGATGTTGGAAACAAACCACAATCAGTTTCATGTCTGACTTTATTTTCATCCTTCCTCACAGCACCTGTTCATCCTCCTCATCGTCGTCCTTCTCTCCTCCGGACACCTTTGGGAATGGGCCAGCGCCTTGCCAGGGCGCATCTCTCCACCCGGTGGTGTAGCTGGCGTCGTGCGAGAGTGAGGAGGGCCGCGGCCAGGTCATAGTACCTGCCCCCCCCTCCCTCTCCCTCTCTCTTCAGTTGCTCCCTCCCAAGTGACCATTGACCTTTTGACTCTGCCGTGACCTGTGACCAGCACCATGCCCTTCCGGCTGAAGCTGCGGCGCACACGGCGCTACAACGTCCTCAGCAAGAACTACTTTGTGACGCGGATTCGCCTGCTGGACAACAATGTTATTGAATGTACTTTGTCAGTGGAGAGCACGGGACAGGAGTGTCTGGAGGCCGTGGCCCAAAGGCTGGAGCTACGGGAGGTGAGGAGAAATCACAGTCAGGTCACTGTTACATGGAGGGGCTTGATTTGGAAGTAAACGACAGAAGTAAAAAGGACATGAAGTATGCAGTTCATGTACTGTGTGTTGATTGCTCTGTGTGAGCATGTCCTGCCTCTGTTTTTTCTCTTTCGCTCCCTCTGTTCCTCATCTTGCTTTATGATTCTTCCTGTTCCATGACCTTTTTATGTAGGATTCATTTTTAACAGGATGCTGGTGCGTAAACGTCAAGCCCACTCAGGTCATAGATGCCATAAGCAATAATCCAATAAAGACTATAAGAGACACCAAACGTCGTAATTGCACTATAAAGTCCTGTGTGGAGTTTTCATGCATTTTGTGACACCAGCAGCAGACCGACTGTGTGACAACACACGCTGTAGTTTGTAGAGCGTGTTTGGCATGGATGCATCATAAGACCTGCACTTAGGGAGTGGACATGAAGCCAAATTTAAAGTGCCTGAGTTGTGTAATTACAACCATTCCATTGATGACATGATGCACACTGGCACAGAAATACTCTCACAGCGAGAGACGTCTGTTAATCTGGCAGTGTTTTTTTTTTTTGTTTTTTTGTTTTTTTTAGCTCCCTCTTATTTTGGAGGTATTTTGCATGAGAATGAACCCAAAGTTTTCTGGCTTCCTATGTCACTGAGCAACTTCCATAGAAACAAATAGGGTTTAGGTTAGATGACACATGGCAGGACGGTATTGACGGCTAAAAGTGCATAAGTGAATAAATAATGACATAATTCATCATGATGAAACAATTAATTGAATAAATTAATAAAAGTTGGAATTGAATACATAAATTTTATTTTATTATTCATTTTATTTAATCAATTCATTTGGGCATTTTAGTACTCCTCCATATAATGGAGGACCATTGTAATAATTGCATATTTAACAGAGATTTTTTTTATTCGTAAAAGCTAAATTCCATACAAATACGTCACATTTTTACACTGTTTCAAGTAAATTTCCAGAGGTCATGTAGAAAACAGTGGAGCTGCAGGAGCAGAAGAGTTCATCTTTTATTTTCTCATGTAGAACTCGTTCATGTCATCGCGGTCCGTGTCAACCAGGGTTCATCACGTCCTTGCGCTGTACTCCTCCGACAGTAAACCTGTCTTCCCTCTGTAGGAGTACGTCGACGCAGTAGACTCACACGGGGTTTATTGTGTGTATGTGGGGTGTTTCATGCACAGATCAGGTGAGTGTGGGTGAGGAACACCGGAGTTAAGCTGTGTCTGCACCTGCAGGGGCTACTGACAGCGAGAGGGAAAGGGCTGTCGTCGTCGTGCATCCTCACATAGTGTCATGGTATTTGGCAGGAATCAGCGATGTCATAAACAAGGCGATGCAGCGCCTCGGCCTTTGGCGTCTGAGCTCGCTGTTTTCATTTCTGTGCCCCTTTACCTGTGGCTCCGGGTGTGTGTGTGTGTGTCTGTCCTTGCAGCTGTCATGTTTATAGCTCTTATAGCAGGTGTGATTGATTTAGTGTCTCTTTTTCCAATCATATAAAATAATAGGTCGCACAGTTTGTACTTTTTTATACTGTATTTCTTTTTTGTTTTCTCTTTCCTTCTCTCTGTCTGGCCTAATATTTGTTTTATTTTACTCAGTCACACTGCTGACATCCAATGTTTAATCAGACGTGAAGGATATGTGGATATTGTATTTCAGCTGCGTTTAATCTCCTCTGTCCCCAGTATGATTCTTCACTTATTCCTATTTTACATCTTTCACTTGCGGGTTCCTTCGTCTTCTCGTGGTCGTTCGTACTTTCCTCACCTCCTCTACACATGTCGCTGACCCTCCCTGCATCTCTGCCCTTCAATTCTAGACCCATTATTTTGGCCTGTGGTTTCAAGGAAAGACCCAGGCCCCGCTGCAGCGCTGGGTGGAACTGGAGAAGCCGCTGAAGAAACAGTTGGATAAATTTGGCAATGAGCCTCTGCTCTTCTTCGGAGTGATGTTCTACGTGCCCAACGTCTCCCGCCTAGAGCAAGAAGCAACAAGGTACGACACGGCTTAGAATCCAAGTACAACTTGGACAGTACTCTGCCTCACTTCGCAAAGGACTGTATACTTATGTATAATAATATATATAATATATCATAATTTTTCATTAACAACCATTTCCACCATGTGTGAGTCTGTGTGTGTGTGCGATTGCGAGACAGGCAACCAAAGGTCAGTGTCAGTGTAAAGTCATTTCAGATTTCTTCTCCTTGTTGCGTGCACACTGACACACAGCAGGTCCACCTCACACTGAGCTGCTGAATTTGTGACTCGGGCTTCGCTGGATGTGGGAAAGGTCAATCGCAGGTCACGGCTGGATGCTAGAGTTGACTTTGAGGTGTGTGTGTGTGTGTCTGTGTGAGTGACATGCTGTGTCTGTGTCTCCAGTGAAATAAACAAAATCATATTTTCTCAGCGGTTGGTGTGATACATTTAGTGTGTGTGATAAGTTGTTGTGTGTGTGTGGTGTGTGTGTGTTCCACAGAAGCCAGGATCTCAGGATCTGCTCTGGTAAATGAATGGTATTCCAGGAATCCCCTGCTGGCTTTTATGGTGTTTGTGTGTGTGTGTGTGTGTGTGTGTGTGTCATGGGGTTGGAGGGGTTATGATGGGGCCTTAGGGCAATTTAGGGAACAATAGTCCCTTCTTTTTCCTCAAACTCTTTCTCTCCTCTCTCCCGACAGTGTCACCTCTGCCCCTTTTTATCAGAAACAAATCTTCACATCTTTTTTTGCTCACTTATTAACTCCATTCCTCTCCGTCCCCTTCATCCCGCTTTCACTCGGCCTCCCTCTTTCTCCTCTTCTGTTCGTCAGGAATGTTGGCACAGCCGCCCAGCGTAGGAGGCGGACCACACATTCCTCCCAGCAGAAGTGCTGGGGATAAAGGGGGGGGGGGGGTGTCTGGTTTACAAAACACACGCACACACACGCACCTCACACACCTCGCACTATCACAAGTAGAAGCCAGCTGCAGAGCTGTCACAAGTCACAATACACTACATTGTACTACACAAACACTCCCTGAGGAAAACCTTTCCCAAAGCTGACATGGTCCAATGACTCTTATAGCTGAATGCACTTTTCTTAGACTTTTCTTCTCAGACTTAATCGAGAATTTTCCCTCTTGCTAAAGTTTAAAGTACATTTGCTTTTGGAGAGTTCAGATCATAGGTTATATATAACTGATCACGTATATGTGAAAATATTTCCAGAGGGGTTAGAAATATCCCCACAACATCTGTAGCATGTTCAGGTCATTTGATATATGTATTTATTTTGAAGAAAAAACAAATTCAGGATCCAGATTCAGATCACTGAGAATCTAATGGTGTCCAATCACTTGCTAATTTTTTTTCCTGATTCTTATCACATAACCTTCTTAGTGGAGACAATTAAAAACCACAAATGTCTTTACAAAGTGTGTAGTTTTATTTAAAACCAATGTGCATGCTTTGAAACCGTCGTATTATCTGAGTAGAAGCATGTAAACAATGAGAAGTGAGGAAAACTTTGGAAGCTTTCAGAGCCCCCGTCTTTGACCAGACCGTCTCCCCCTGGGTGACTGAGAAAGTAACATGAGTTTTTTAATGTGGTCGGGTCTTTGATGTGCAGGGTTTTACTGACGTGTAAGCTGATACTAGATCTCCTCTTCTCATCCAGTGATTCATCTGTTTCTCCTTCCATCTCGTCCCCCGGCGTACAGCTGGAGAGAAGCCCAGTGTGTGTTTTTGTCTGCGCTCGTGGCTACATATATAAACCACTAATCCACGTACGGTGCAATTCAGTAATGTAATACTGGATGTAAACACTGCACCCTGGCTATATTAATGGAGCTGTGCTCTGATTCATTTCATAAGAGAAGTTACTTTATTGATCCTGTGAAGGAAAATCTCATGTTAGAGCATCAGAGGTAAAAAAAAAGGGAAGTCATACTTTAACATAAGGTACTAGAACTAAAACTACTATTTTTACAAATAGAATTATATATATTATATAGTTCAGTTTCTTTAACGAACTTAAATGTCATTATATAAGAGAATTCATGGACATTATGGCTGAAATATAAAAGTGACAAAACCACTATTACCCCCACTGTTATTAATATTGTTTTTTTTTTTTTTTTCGTTTTAGTTTTGGAGTAACAATTCGTGACAAGTGTCACAAATGTGGAGCAGAGGTGTATTTAGCATTTTCTCTGCAGGCAGATGTCAGTACATGTTAAATTGTTGTGGCCTCTTACCTAAAACAAACGTCACTTCCAACAACGTATAACAACTTACATTTCATCCTCAAGTTTTCAGCTCTGTGTTTAAAAAAAAAATAAATCAAAAGGAATAACAATAATGTAATATTTTCACCTTGAGAATCTGGGTAAAGAAGGACAAATCTCCTGTGTGCAGTTGTAATGTGTTGCTGTATTATTGTCAGTATGTTTTGTGGTTGTGAATCATGAAGAAAGGATCCATCGGTGAAACATGTCGATCAGAGTAAACCTTGAAAACGCTGATGGTGTGTATGGAAACCTCCTTTAATATAGGTCAGTGTGTGTGTGTGTGTGTGTGTGTGTGTATGATGTCTATTGTTTGGGAAAAGTCCCCCCTTTAACAGCACACGGTACGTATCTTGCTGCCCTGAGAACACCGTCTGTCTCACTGATAAGAGGGAGAGGTGGCCCACAGAGAGAAAGTGGGGAACCTAAACAGAGAGCTGTTGACGGGAGAGGGGGCCAGCTGGCCTCAGCAGCCCCCAAGGCTAACGGCACCAACAGCCTTGAAATCCTAGCTTTGTTCAGCTAGTTATTGCTAACACACACACACACACACACACAGCTGTACTCTGTTCTGCCCCTTGCTGATTCAACACATTTCAAAGTGAAACCCTCCTGCCTCACACACAGGCCGTCTGGTCCCATCACAGGGCTGAAAGGCCGGTCAGGGTCGTACCGCTGCAGAGGTGACGGGGAGGGGGGGGTCGCATGCGTGCACACATGCTCGCAGGCGTGTTCAAGGGCCACTTGTACATCTGGCAGCATGTCTTGAGCGGGGTTGAACATGCATGGGTATATAAAGGTCCCTTTGTGTGTGTGTGGCTGCCGGCAGTGCCAGCAGAGCTCTCTGCCATGGTGGAAGTCACACAGAGCTCCTAGTGAGAGAGGCTTGACCCCATTTCTGTCTGTGTATTAACCTCCCATTAGACTGAGGTGACGCCTCTGTCTTTGCGCGCATCTTCTAAATATCAACATGGACAATGAACAAGATTCATCACCTGTTTGTTAACTGCATTTTGAACCTTTCTGCTGAAGACAGTGATCATGCATAACTCAGGGAAACGTTCTGGTCGGTGGTTGTGTGAGATGAATAAATAGTCACATGACCTGCAGAGTGTACCAGATGTCAGTGGGTTTTTGAGACTCTCTCTCTTCACGGTCTGACTTTGACTTGTTCATTATTATTTCAACAGTTCCCACCACTGAACCCCAAAGTGGCAACGAGCTGCCGTCAGCCTCCATGTTTCCACTGAGGAAACGTGGAGCGTTGGTGTAAACATAAGCGTGTAGGTTTTGTGCCACTTTAAGGCTCCTCCCCTTCCAAACAGCATCAAGCCCCGCCCCTGGCTTCAGCGGTGGTGGTTGGGGTCGGTAATTAGAGGATTGCCATGGGAACGGAATGGCAGCCCAGCCAACGGGTGTAATAACAGGGTAAGGGAGGAAGGCGGGGTCAGATTATAGGCCCGGCAGTGCAGCATACTAAGAGGAGCTCAAAAAAGAAAAGAAGAAATAGGATGAGAATGTGTAAAAGAAGAAGGAGATCAAATATTTAAGCAGATAAAAAAACTGTGAGAGGAAGACATTAGAAAACACACACATAGAAAGAATGAATGTGATTCAATAGAGAACTCATTTAAGAGACAGCGAGTGAAGTGAACGACTAAGAACTTGTGTGTGTGTGTGTGTGTGGGGGGGGGGGGGGGGGGTGGGGGGGGAGG
>CAAKHB010000151.1:212463-236960 GCA_901007665.1 Aeoliscus strigatus | reverse complement strand
GGTGGGAAGGGGAAGGGTGGAGTTGTGGAGGGTTTAATAGCATCAGAGATTAGGAGAGGTAATCCTTAGAAGGAGGGACTGTACATGTGGGTCAGTGTGGCTGCTGCAGTTGACGGGACACACAGAGGGACAGTGTAAGGAAAAGAGGTCGGAGCAGGTAGGTGGCAATAGGAGGGGAGAGGGGGGAAAACCAGGATGGAGGGGCAAAGCAAAGCAAAGCCGGGTGTATAAGAAGCAAATCTACTCTGAAGAGGATTTTTAGCATAGCTTGTATACTTGAACACACACACACACACACACACACACTCTCCTCCCATGGCGGGTCAGCTTGTGTTGCAATGCTGCGGGCTCCTGTAACCATGACGGGCTTCTCCTCTCTTTTGAAGACGCTGGAACGGCAGAAGATGTCGGTGGACTCCATGAAGAGGCCGTTGATGATGGCCGCGCTCAACGGCCTCTATGTGGCCCGAATGCCTGTCCCGGAGTGTCCCGCAGAGGAAGGTGCTAAGGCTTCTACAGATGAACGGGTAAGAGAAGGGGAATTATTAACCACAGTCGGTGAATCATTTGTGAGGAATGATTCATAAACAGTTTACAAATGATGCTGCTGTGATTTAGTGTATCGATATCTAACCCCGATACAGGAGCCACAAAACATGCACTTCCTGTTACTTACATTTAGAGTATAAATCGGACGTACAGTTTCGATATTTTACTTTGTTATAAATCTTTATTTGGTGTTGAACAATAGAGATTGACACAGTGTTCTTAAACACATACGATATCAGCATGAGCAAGTGCAAATTGCCATAAATAGTTCCTCATAAAAACATAAAGTGCATTGTACTTGTCTTCTTGTAGTTTTATAACTGAGGCTGACGTCGTCGCCATGAAACCCAAACGCGTGTATGATTGATGTCATGTGGTCGCCGTCCGGTGTGGAGGTGCGGAACACCCACCCTGGGGCTAGGCTGTCGCTAAGCGAACGGGGCCAAGCTAAGTGGGCTGTGGAACGCGTGGCATGGTGGTGCACGTCGTCTGTGGGTCCGCTGGCATGCTAGGAATGTGACCCCGAGAAGGAGCGAGTCAGGAGCCGAGACAGCGATGGAAAGAGAGATGCTGCCCTCGTATTCATGACTGGCCTAATAAACACGTACCCCCACGGGACAAATACCACGGAGGACCACAGCTCTAATCTGTTCCAGCTGTGAGTTCCTCGGCCCTGAAGTCAGCTGCGAGCGGTGACGAGAAATTTAGACGTGTATGATAATGAGATTTCTGGGCAATGGTCTGAGTGGTCTCTGAGGAACGGTGGAATGCAAATGAATAAAAGTCCTCCAGGAGCCCAAAGAGAACCTCTAAGTGAGTCGTTGCTTTGAGTGGAATGACTAAGACCCTCTCTGTCCCCCTTTCAGTGTAAAAGCTTGGAGCTGAAGCTGGAAGAGGAGCGTGTCTTCACTGAATACGAGCAAGTGCCCAAAAAGACAGCGGACTGTGTCCTCACCACAGCGACTCTTCCTGAAAACACAGAGCGCAACCGCTTCCGCGATGTCGTTCCATACGAGGAGAATCGTGTTGAACTTGTACCCAACAAGGAGAACAACACCGGCTACGTCAACGCCTCCCGCATCAAGGTGGGAACAAAGGGGGTCAAGGCTGAAAATGCATTGGGTGACGTTACTTTCTGTGATCCAAACTGAAATCATGTCAGTGACACAACCCAGCGTCCCATGTACTTCTGAGGGACGTTTCACACCTGCCTCGTTTGACACAAACCAAACTTACACATGTGAAAGCTCCCCCAGACCATGATCTGGACCAACATTTGGTCCATCATGCTCTCCTTTCCTGCCACATCCAGGGCATTAATCCGACTTGAGATAACCGATCTGGGCTCCACGTTGGGCATGACGTTGCTGCTGGTGATTGTGTTTTGTAGCTCTTCACCACAGCCTCCGTCTGTTTCTAGGTTTGCACTGCCCACATTCTAAGGACAGAGCAAAAACTTTTCTCTTTTTTTTTTTTTCTTTTTTTACTCCCCCCTCTGCTCGTCTTTGTTGTGGTCATTTCTGAGCGAGGAACGGCCCAGAGGAGAGGATGAAAAGCTGCTATTGAAGGCTGTTTGGGCCTTTAAGCTCACAGAGCTCGTGGAATTCACAAGGAATGTGGTCCAAACTCCAAAACCCTCTTAAGTCAACCTGAGCTGCTCTCACCAGCTCCTCTATTCATTCTTCCCTGGATGTGCACCAGCGGCTCTGTATGCAGCCATGAGTTTGCATTTTTTGTGCATTTGCCTAATTGCTGTTTTCGTGTGATCGCGGCGCTGAGTCACCGCCGATCACCGTGTAACCCTCTTACTTCGTCGTCATGTAAGGGAGCTCCCACGGAACAAAAGGCCTTGTTTATTCCCCATCCACCTCTTAATACAGTGTTTACGGTCACGGGGTGGCTGGTGGAATCAGCTGGGACATGCTCATGACATAATGGCCCTCAGAGGGTGCTGAAGGGTTCGGGTGCTGTGCGTGGCCTGATGATTATTAATGAGAAGCAGAAGAAAGCTTGTGAGGAGCTTTTTAATTGAGAAACAACCCATCCGATGTAGGGATTGACAGGTGTTTACACTGCCCTCTGCTGGTGGATTGAATTCTCGTGACTTGATTGTAACGCACTGTAGCTCATTCCACTACTGTAGCTTTTTATTTGGCATCGGCTGGCTTTACGTGGTACCAGTTGCTTCTGATGAGTCGTCACAGCCGTTTCTGTCATCTCCTCTAATGAGGAACTAATGACGTGGGGGGGGTGTTCCTGTGTGATTTCCCAGGTGACCATCAGAGGGGAGGAGTGGCACTACATTGCCACCCAGGGCCCATTACCCAACACCTGTGCTGACTTCTGGCAGATGGTGTGGGAGCAGGGTGTCAACGTTATCGCCATGGTTACTGCAGAGGAGGTATGCCCATGTACTGGCTGCAACCATGGCACCCGCAGACGTGGCTGTTTTGCGGCCACAGGCAGCTGGCTTTTGTCTGTGTGTGAGAAGCAGGATTAGAGAGTTTGCATTTGTGCATGTCTGTAAATTTGTCGACGTACCACAGCTCGTCTTTTTACGCTCACACTTTGTAGTTGCCTTTTTTTTTTATTTTGCTGTGTTTTCCTTTGGTTCTTTGTGTGAACCAGGAAGGGGGCAGGTCCAAGAGTCACCGCTACTGGCCCAAACTGGGCTCTAAACACAACTCTGCCACTCACGGGAAGTTCAAGGTGACCACCAAATTTCGCACAGACTCAGGCTGCTACGCCACCACAGGGTTGAAGATCAAACACCTGCTGTCCGGTCAGGAGAGGACCGTCTGGCACCTGCAGTACACTGACTGGCCCGAACAGGGCTGTCCTGAATATGTCCAGGGATTCCTCTGTAAGACGCTTTTACACACGTATGCATGGAGCGATTCATGTCGGCAGAGTATCCATGTCGTCCTTTCTGTGGTCACTTCCTCCCTGCAGCTTATCTAGAGGAGATTCAGTCTGTGAGGAGACACACCAACTCCATGATGGACACCTCAAAGAGCCTTAACCCCCCTGTGGTGGTGCACTGCAGTGCCGGGGTGGGTCGCACCGGAGTGGTGATTCTCACTGAACTCATGATCAGCTGCCTGGAGCACAACGAGGTGGGTGGAGAGTGGCTAGATCAAATCAGGTCAAATCAAATGTATTCATGACGCGCATCGAAAAACAACCAAGCTAAACATGAGATATGTTGCTGATGAAGATACGGTGGAGAAAACAACGTCATCACGGCCCCGCCCTCACCTCTTCCTGTCTCTTCCCCAGCCCGTGGAGGTTCCCACCATGCTGTCAGGTCTCAGGCAGCAGAGGATGCTGATGGTGCAGACCATCTCACAGTACAAGTTTGTCTACCAGGTTCTCATCCAGTTCCTCAAGAACTCCCGGCTCATCTGAGCTCGGGCTCTTCCCTTGTGTGACCTAAGGTATTGGCAACAGAGCACTGCAATGGTACTTGGAATTTTCACAAACTCTGTACTACAGTTACACCGCGCTGGTTCTAGGCTGTAATTGGGAGGCCAGGTTTCATTACAGGGGCACATACGAGCCAGGAAAATAAAGATTGATGCAGACTCTTCGTTAGAGGTGGGGGGGTACGGGGGCACTGGCCTATGTTGGCGCCTCCCTAGAAACACCCCTGCTCTGTTAGCACTGCAGTTACTGTTGGGTGTATTCTCCTCATGTAGGCTGTTCACAGTTTGACTTCCAGTCTCCTAACTAGTTCATTTGAATTCACGGCTGTTGAGCTCTGGAACAGTGTGTTTGTTTCCTCCGTGCATGTCAGGTGAGTAAACAACTTGTCCTGCCTGCAGACATGAAAACGCGCCCTTCACATTGGTTTTAACGACTGGATACATTTCATTATCTAGCCATTTGTTAGAAATGACATTATACTGTATGAACAGTAGGTGGCAGCAGTATTATTTCTATGCTCTCAAAGAGTTTTTGAAAAATCACTGTTCTAGAAATATTTGAAACAAACTAGCAACTAATGCAGCGATTATTTTCGACAATTTTTATTTATTTATCTCAAGATTGAGGCCATTTTTGTCACGGAGTGTTGGCAGGCGTGTGGAGCCTCATGGGGCCAGGTCAGTGTTTCCACCTTTGGTCTTAAACTTAAAGTTTCTGTCTGGGTGTGATGAGATTCAGCCCCGCCTCATTCACCACCGTACCATAACATAATAATTATATTTGGGATTTCTTTCTACGTCTTACTGTGGGTCACAGTTCCTCATTTCCATCACATCGCAAGTCCTAAAATTATTGAAAAAAAAAAGATCAAGTGAATTGGAATGTTGGATTTTACTGTTTACACATGTAGCCAGTCGAGAACTGTGTCATTACACATCCAACTGTACATATTGTACCATTGTGCCTTATTTACATTTTTGACAGGAAGAAGCTGCTGGCTGATAAACCTATCTTTGAATGTTACGCTAAATTCCATGTCTGACCTCTGAAGATTGAATCAGTATTGAAAGTTTTGTTTTAGGAAACATTGTGAATCATTTACCTTACACTCAGGTAACGAGGATACTGATGTGTCGCATTTGAAGGAAAATAGTTTCAACTGTCTTCCTGTCCTGTTCTGATCATCCAATCTGAGATCCATTCTGAACAATCCTCCTTTTTCATGTCACATGTACTTTTCTGAACCGTAATGCAAAGCCGGTCACGTCCACCTGAACGTTGTACATATAGTAAAACGGACACGAGGGGGAAAAAAAAAAATTCTACCAGTTTTATACATTTTTTCCTTTTTATTTTTGACTTGGTACCCAAAAATACCGCAACATGATAAACTATGCATGCGTGTCGTTATATTTCAGTGTATATATATTCACAGATAAATATAAGCTTTTTGCTCCCTATACATATAAGTGTGTTGTTGCACTTGTTTTCTTTTTGACAGTATTTTCTCACACAGCATTCCACTTTTTGTTCATATTTAAGTTTTCCTTCTCCAATCCCCCTTTTATGGCGAACCTTCCACATAACGTTTCAAAAATATGTGTACATATGTTTTGTATATGCATATAAGACTTTTTTTTCTCCCCCAAAGGTATGACTGTCGTACTTGCATATTATGCAATAAAGCCTTATTTTTCTTTAAGACTGGTCACAGCACCCTTTATTCATTGTTTGCAATAACGGACTTTCACAAATCGAACCGATTTTAAACAAGATACATTACAGGAATTTTAGCTCTCGTAATGTCGCTCCCAGTCAAGAGTCGGCCGTCCAAAAGGATCATCCATCATTTTCAGTCCCTTCATTTCTGTGAAATCTCCTTGCGCAACTCTTTTAGGTAGAAGTTGTCTTTCCCATGAGCCACTTCCATGATGGCCATCGCCTGTAAATAAACACACGTAATTATTTTTCAACTCTCACATATTCTTTCTATTAGTCCTGGCAAAAAATTCAAAACAACAAAAATGAGTTACTTGAATATATACTGAATATGCAGCCCCCGCTATCGATGCCTCATTACCTTCTTCAGTGCACTCACACCCATGGAGGGCCTGTCCACTCCCATGTACAGTCTGCCCAGCTTCAGGTACATGGACGACACATTCAGAGAGTAGGCAGGATACAGCTGGCTGAATGGGACAAGAGTTTTATTTTACTTGGGTGGGGGTTTGCTTTTTAAGAAAAGAAACAACAATGACCTTATTGTTTCTCTCGTTACCAAACAAAAAACAAAAAAACAGCAGTGTTCCATTCAACATTTAGGAGGACATCCATCTACCTTCCACAATCCTCTAAAGAAATGTGTAAAAAGATGTGTTTTTGCAGGTACCTGTAAGGTCTGAGTAGCTTCTCGCCATATCTGATAGCTCCATCTAAATCTCCCATGTAGATACAAACGCCCATGGCCTGGTACATCATGTGGAGCATGTAGACGTTGGAGTCATCAAACACGGCTCCCATCTTTTCCAGGCTGTGCTCGCATATCTCCAGCAACTCACTAGGGGGTGCTACAGAGTCAAGGCAGCCTCAGCACAACAGGAAGGTTCGGACTAACTTGATAACATCGTAAAACTTTACTACTAATGAGCAAATATGGACATTTTGCTACTATTTATCTCATTACAGGCGTAACACAACACGGGCTTGATGCATACAAGGACCCTCCATGTCGTTAAAGGATATATTTAACGTGTTTTTGAGCCAAAAACTCTCTGATGGTTTTCCTGGCATATCGCACCATGTTGCTGATGACGTCTGGCTCAATGGGGTCACTCTGCTTGCGCACTCTCAGCTTCTCCTTGTCCTGCCGGCACACAGAAAGCCAAAATATGATGAGTGTATTTCAGACAAACAAGCGCTGGTCGCCTTGTGTTCACAAACTGAAACACGGCTTCTTACTTTGGACCTGGTTTTACATTCCTGGCAGTCACAGGTGAAGTAGTAGGACTCTCTCAGCCTGATGTTGCGGTCGTCTGTTGGATAGAGGAGGTCTATGTAGCTGATGAGTGCCTAGACGTGCAGACAACGAAAATGGTAAACGGCTTCAATAGCTGAGGCATTACAACCTAATATAGTCCTTAAACATATGCATTATGTTCCCTTTAGATTTTAAGTTGTGTTGAGTACGCAAATGGAACGTGACACAAACACTTTCTGTGTTGCTTTCAATTAGAGGTGCTGACAGACACACACACACACACACACAGAAAAACAAAGAAGACCCAACCCCCTGCAACGGCAGCTGTGGCCTTTCCTCACTTCATCTCCAGGCTTCATGTCCTTCACTGCCCGAACCTCAGCCAACGTCCCATTAAACGTGACTATGACTGTGGGGAGACAGCTGTGGTTTATCAGTGCCACACTGTCAAGAGACACACACACACACACACACACACACCAAAAACAGGACATTAGAAGAATACCACATTTTACTTGACTACAGTCTTGACATTGTTAACAGGAACACGCTGTATTTAACTGGAATTACAAATGTCACAGACAGACATTCTGTGCTTGTGTACAAATTTGTGCGTTTTCCCCTCTTACTCAGGGTAGATTGCAGTACCCAGACGGGACAGTTCGTCGTCCTCGACCGTGAAACCATTGCAGGCAACCTGTTGAGAGAGAACAGAGAAAGAGATTTTAAGAATTATATATTGTGTGTCAAGAAATAATTTTGTATTTTGTAAAATCAAATATTTCCTATCTAGATTTTGTGATTAGGTGGATGGACGAACAAATTTCATGTTTGTGACAAACATCAGTACAAGCAGTGAAGGACACCAACAGTTTATTGTCGTTATTATCCCCAGATGTGTGTGTGTGTGTGTGTGTGTGTGTGTGTGTGTGTGTGTGTGTGGTACCTGTGAAAAGAGTGAGAGCAGTTCTTTGTGGTCGGGGAAATCTAAGTGTTTGGAGTAAAACTGATGCAGTGTGGCCATGTCTGCCTCGTTCATCTCTCTTCTCTCATTATCGACGTCCTCCACATCTGTCGCAGGAGAATGGACAAATATCCTGATTTGATTGTTTTGTTTTACTCCAGCTTTTACTCTGTAGAAGTCTGAACCACAGAAGGTCTGAATCCATGCACCTCAGTGGAGCAGTCAGCCTTGTTTGTACCAGCTGTAAGTGTTTCGACTTGCCAGGAGTTGTTACACTTGTTATGCCGTCTACTGGCCATTTGAACCACATGTGTACAGTAGGACATATACATAGATGGGGCCATGGGTGATTTTTCTCTTCTAGTCTGAATGGTTTGTGCTTGATAAAGACGGACATCCACAGGCATTCAGGATAGGAAGCATTGGAGAATGGGACCTGGTACAAACAAATCTCTGGAGCGGGTTGATCTCAGGTTTCTGTGGGAAAAGGGTGAAGGTCGCAGTGGGACCGCTAGCTAGATGGAAGGATGGAGATCTACTACTGGAGATAATATATTCTGTGTTGATGGGATAACCACTCACGTGACTGCATTTCCTCCATCAGCAAGATCCTCTCCGATGAACCTCGTTCCTTCTGTGTTTTCTATGGAGAAGGAGCAACAACTGATCACATACAGTAAACGCTGCACAGCTTTACAAATGGCTTGCAACAGTCCAACCTTCTTGGTAAGTATCCGGGCCACGAGGCGGGACATCTCTGATGGGCACCACTTCTCTCTGAAGGCGTTCATGGACGCACACTCTAGTTTGTGCATGGCCCAGTCCCCTTTCTAGGAAGACACATGAGCAGATGCAGCAGGGAATGTGTAGTTTTAAATGTCAACATGTGACGAAGCACTCTGCTGTTTGCCCCCTCCTCAACAAAAGGCTTAACTGTTGGCTTTATATGGCGCTGAAACTGCACGGCCGGCTGTGGCACCACGGTGGAATGTGACACCAGAAAGTGCTAATCTAATGCTCATCTAACGCCCTTTTACCTCTACAGGGTCCAATGTGACTGCTCTTTTTCTCGGATGGGTCTAATCTCTGGCACAGTCCTGGAAAAGCAAATCAACCCAAATGTTTGATGCTCTCATAATATGTCTCGGTGGGCTTTTGCGCTGAAGAACCCAACTGGGAAAAAAAAAAAAAAAAGCAAATGAAAGAGAGCAGTAGTACGAAACGAAGTTTTAAAGAGTTGGATGTGTGAGCGTCATGAGCTCTTTAGTTGTCATCAGCGCTTTGCAGGCAAAGACGGAAGATTTGCATCGTTTCATCCGTGCGCACCGTGCTCAACAAGCTGCTTCCTTCTCTTATTTACGTTGCATTAAGAGGAGAATGTGTCACGCATGCCAACGTTTCACATGTGCGTCGTGCATCTAGTGCGAATGTGTCAGAGGACAGCTGAGAGTGTTAAATCATTGAAATAAAGGGAACACCACCGTGGACTGAGACACAT
Source organism: Aeoliscus strigatus (assembly GCA_901007665.1). Lineage (NCBI taxonomy): Eukaryota > Metazoa > Chordata > Actinopteri > Syngnathiformes > Centriscidae > Aeoliscus > Aeoliscus strigatus. Next base: position 227,546 of record CAAKHB010000151.1, on the reverse strand, counting down.
CCGTCCTCTGGCTTCTATGAGCTCCAGCACAAAACTTCCCAATGAACCACTCATGATCGATCCCTGTGGACACGTGCTGGACGAACACAGCTAATGTCACCGTCCAAAGCACCTTTTTCCTTTTGTTCCAGCACCAGTATGGAGTGTGACTTTCCTCTTCCTTTCACAACGATCAGCGTGCTGCTTCTCATACATACCTGACATTTTGTATTGCAGTAAAAGGCTTTCTTGCACTTTCCACATCTTGCAAGACCCTCTTTCCTGTAAAAGTCATAAAACCATTCACATTTTAACCAAAACATCAGACACCAGACGCCTGAAGTACATGAATCTGACTTTCATTTTCAAATGTATTTTCATGTGGTTGATCTCAAGTTGGTCCTGTAGTAGCTTCACATTGCATGTGTGTGTGTGTGGGGGGGGGTGTTTTAACCTCCCCCTCTGTTTCTCTGAGACAAGAAGCAGCAGTTGCTGATCTGGGGTATTTATAGAGTTGACCTTACGAAGGCCCAGCTGTCTCCCAACATTAAAACAGTAAAGCAATCTAAAAGTATACTAGAAGTGAAATGCTCTGCTGTGTGTGTGTGTGTGTGTGTGTGTGTGTGTGTGTGACATATGGCTGATGAAAATGTCAGGTAAATTAGCTGGGATAGATAACATTAGTGATAGCGTGTTGTATGCAATCAGTGTCTGCACAGATAACATTCTGCCGATGTTTTTTCAAACAAAGTTGGGGAAGGGGGCATTTTTAGGGGGGTTATCTGCTCAGTAAAATCCCAATTAAGACCCTGGTTTAAGTCGTCAATGACTGTGATCTGGACTGACTCAGCAATTTAATTCAACACATCCTAGTTTTTCTGTTGTGTCCTGATCTGTGAAGGGAGAGAATATCTGTTTGTGATCAATAGAAGTTGACGTTTTATGGTTAAAAACAGCAGATCTGACAATGTAGATTCGCAGGTAATGAATGAGCTCACTAGAGTAGTAGAGTAGTTTGTAGTTTTGGAGTAGTAGTTTTAGAGTAGTTTGATGTGTGTTGGCCTTCCTACTCCTATAAAGGTAACACTGACTGGTACCAACATTTAGTAATTTTTGTAATATTTTTTTGTAATATTGTTCACCTCCCATGTGATTCCAATAGAAGATCAGCTAGATCATCACCTCATCTCAAGCGTTGATGAACGGTAATACTCTCTAATACACTCCTGGAGTCCAGGGATCTCATCTCATCGGAGGTTATTGGATCATTCACTGTTATATAATACAGTCGACAAACAAGCTGTTACTGTGTTTAGTTGAACTTGTAGATTTGCAGTGGGAAGAACTTTGACAGTCACTGAAATCAAGTGAGGGCAATATGAAGTTTAATGAAGTATTATTTGGAACATATGAATCCTCTTAATCATTCTTACATTCAGTTTATAGCCTCTCAAAACAACTCTTATGACAAGCCACTTTAAAATAATCCAAAATTAGCCCTCCCCAGGATCCAGTCTGGACACAGGATGAATTTGCAAATAGCCAAAGTGCAATGAAATACATTTACTGCTTCTGTCCCACTGTTGTTCATATTGTAAAACGGTATTTCATTAAATAGAAACATTTTCTTAATGTACTTGCTGCACTAAACAAAGAAACATATTGGCGTTATTGTTATTTATAGCCCCCCCCCCCCCCCCCCCCCCCCAACGCACACACACACACACACACACACACACACACACACACACCACTTCTCCCAAACTATTTCTGTATAAATGATCTAAAGCTTTAATAAAATACATGAACGTGTACAGGGGGCAACGGAATGGAGTTCAAGCAATACTACTTCAAATGAGATTTCAGACCTTCTAAGGTCAATGTAACAGCGACCCTCAGTGGGATATAACGGGTATTGCAGTCTGCAATACGTCCTGCCTACTGCGTCTGACTGTCAATCAGCTGCGGTGTCAACGTTTAATAGAGCAACAGGTCATTTCAATCTGCTAGGAAATCCACTAAAGGCTTTCAGTAGACTTCCATAGTGAGATGGAAGTGATTTCTGCAGGGCGTACCAGCCTATTGGCCTTTGACAGATGGGATCGGCTCCACGACAAACCGCAACCTTTTACACGAGTAAGTGGAGTTTAACAAACAAACTTATGGAACAGTGGAACAGGAAATGCCCGATTCTTGCAGTGTGAAAAAGTTAATGTCTTTAAAGAATTTACTATTCCTCTTAATGACATCTTATGTCTTCATTTGGGCGAAATAAAAAAGGGGGCGGCAGAATGGGCCTTCTGACATCCTGGTAATTAAGTTCTGCGCTTACTGACAGATCACGAGTCATCATCATCTGCTGTGTTTGATGTTATTCTGTGCAGAGAAAACACAGCTAGGACTCTTTTAAACTTGTTCATGTGCAGTGTCTGTAAGTGCCATAGAAAGAAGATGCCAACGATCATTGTTACTGTTCTCATTATATGACCATAGTTAGTGGGTTGTAGAAATCTGACCTCCATTCCAAAGATCGGAGACACACAGCTTGTGCAGAAAGAAGTGACGAGTACTATATGAAAAGCTGGGTCACCTCCTCGGTGTTTGAACATCACGTAGAGTTATGAGTCCACCTGGTGGTGAAGATTGTGTTGGCAGCTCATGCAGTATTTATTGTACACTGTACGTCGTTTTGTAGTGGTGGTAGTGGGATTTGCAGTCACGTTTACTATTCATTGAGCTGGAGAAGTAGAAGAAGAAGTCGTCTTCACGACACAATGACAGCGTGTACAGTGATTTACCCATCACACAAACATTTGGTGACGTGATCAGGCTTTAGGAGGTCACGCTGTGCCCTCATGTGGGGGGTTACTGCCAGTGCATCTCTAAAGTGATGCCAGTGTTCATGGTGTGTGGCAGCAGTTCAGTCACCTTAGATAATCTGACCAGAGTGTGGTTGACCAGCACTAGGGCCAGAGACCAGACTCGGGTCAGGGACTTGATCTCGAGTTAATTAACATTTCATGACCAACTCTGCAAACGCAGTACATGCAGGTGTGTGTCTCATGCACATACACATGAACACACAGGAGCACGAACCACTCACTGTGAAGATTTGTCCCTCATCTGTATCTGAAGCCTTTATCCAACCTTGCCCCAGTTTTCCCCGATTTATTATAATTCCATTTTTTCCACTCTTTCAATCTAAAGATTTGTTCCTCCTCATTTTTTAATAATGTTCAAGCAAGGCAGGCATGTCCCTGGGGAGATTATTTGATCGTCTTTGGCGTCTCGTCTTGATTACATCAGAGGAACCTGATTTGATTTGGAAGAAACCCCCTGTTCCAGGACTCGATCTCTTTAGACCTCCCCGCTGTGCTGGTTTCTTGCTTTGTCAGAGGGGATGATCTTGATGAATATGATCTGAAAGAGGGAGGGAGAGGGGGATTAGGTGAAAGGATTATAATTTCCAATGACGAGAAATAATAAGAAACAATAAATCCTAAAGTAGATTTAAATCTCAAGGAAAACCTGTTAGGGAAAACAGAATAAGAGGCAGGACAAAGGTATTAAACAGATATACTGTAGTATGGGTCCGACCTGTTCATACAAACTGCAACTTCTGGTGGACGCAGAGTCACAGAAGGAAGTTCCCAGGTTCAGTTCCTGGATGGGGCTGGTGTTGTCATAAAGTTGAAGTCACACAGTCCAAACCCAGAGAAAGAACCAAAAAAAAAATACTGTATGTACAGGATACGAATGTGGAAACGGAGGCGCACAGCACTGTTCAACACACTGGTTCAGTTGTAATTCAACATTTTTTGTCCTGTGATTTTAGAACTGACTGCACATTCAACGATTGCATTACAGGGGAAATAGCTGTTTTTATTGCACTTTTCTACCTCAAAGTGCTTTATAACATCATAATGTACATTGTTGCCTCATTCACACTCGTTGGCTGGAGCTGCTCTATAGTGACTCTGACTCTGGGGGAGTTTCTTGCTACTTGCTCTCTGCTCATCCACTTTTCAAAGAAAAACGTAGGTGTCAGCTGAACAAAATCACATGCCACATGTATGCCACATGCATGCCCCATACACACACACATACATCCATGGTCCAAACATTGTCAGTGCTAAGCATCAAACATCATCAGCACTCTGTTATTACACCCCACGTAGACGCTGTATGTTTAACTTGCAGCCAAAGTGATGATGGATAGAGGCTGGGCTTTGTCACATTGGAAACCTCGTAAAACAGCAGCTGCTAATGCCTCTCTGCCATAAGTGTCATGGAGGAGGGTTGTGCGTGAAATCCAGTGCAGTTAAACCTTTGCTACTTTCAGCCTTGCAGTTGTGGTGAACGGGGGCCATCATCACATCATATTCATGACCTTGTCATCGCAGGCCACTCCCAGACCGCTGTGCTAACTAGAGGTCACCGTCAGGGCACGGTCTGAGAGATGGACAGTGTTTGCGTGTCGAGTCATGACCGTTCGGTGTAAGTGGTCATTGTGTGCACAGACCCTATGGAGTTGTCTCCCTGTGAGCTGAGCTCAGTTGATGTGCAGTCAATCCACTTTCTTTCAGATGAACCCACCGACTTGGTGGAGACAGTATTTATCATCCTGCCCTGTCCCCTATCAGACAGTCAGGGAGCCAAGACTTAAGTCTAACTCCCATGTCTCCACTCCCAGCCGGGGGTAACGTGACGCCTGCCTGCCTGCGCGCCCGCCTGGCCGCCTTAGCCCTGTGGGCTTTTCAGGCGCAGAGCCTCATCTCCCACTGTTTATCCATGTGTCTTTGCTTTGGCTCATGCCCTACGCTGTAGGCCACCGTGGGCTGAGTGGGGTCCACTGCCCTGTGTCACCCACCTAAGCTCTGCTTTCACTGCAGGGCTTAGCGCCTCACCCTTCGGCTGCTTTATGAGTAGACAGCTGGGCTAATCTGTCTCTCGCTTCCCTCCGCCGTCTCCTGCGTTCCTTTTCCTTAGGCCTTGCCTGACTGCTTCTTTAGGCTCCTTTGGAGCTCTTTTTTTAGTCTAGTTTGCTTACATGCCTTCTCAGTGATGACCCTCGGCGCTTTTCACTGTAGTAATTCAGGCGAATTGCCAGGTGGCATGAACATTCATAGGAATGACCCCTTAATTGTCTTTTTCAGCTGCACTCCAGGGATGCAAGTATGCGTTTACAAAGTGTTTTGCCAAATCGTCAATTGGCAAGTTCTTCCAGGCCCCATTTTCCCAGAAATCTCAACATTTATCGACTTTATCGAGAGCTTGGAAGTGACAGACGTGTGTGAGTGTCAAAGTCACCGGTACATCTTGCTTTTACCGCCACCTTTCCCCTTTTTTGCTCTGACCGTCTTCTCTCCACATCCTCCGTTCAGTCTTTGATTTTACTCTCTAACACCCCCCCCCTCTCCTCCACACCGTCTCTCCCCATTCTCCCTCTGTCATCTACCGCTCTGTTTCCTCCTTCGCCTCCTGCCTTCCTTCCTCCTCTGTCTCTGTGCTGTCCTCTTCGGCCGTCCTGCTAAACTTAGAAGTGACAACAGTTGCAGGGTGACACCAAGGTCTAAATAAGACCAGAACAATAGCTTCCTCCCCTTCTCTCACCCTCCTCTCTACCCCTTTAATAGACTGCCATTGTTCTCTCCCTCCTCTGCTGCTCTTTAAGGGAGTTTGTTAGCTATGCTAATGAAGGTTGGGCTTGTGTGGGTTTAGCTAGTGGGGATTTGATGCTCTTTGACTGGGCACAGTTAGAAAGGCGAGGCGATCCTACGTGTGGCCGGTTGGCGATTTACCACCAGACAAATGTCAGATGCGCGTGGATGTGATGCAGCAGGGGAAGAGATCTGTTAACGTTTTCAAGCATTCACCTCTACTCGATATCCGTGCACTCACCAGAAAACCAAGCGGCATGTTAAAACAGGTTGAATACGTACCCACTCCTTAACGCCACAGTGTCGGCACGTCAGAGTCCTTGATGGAAAAACAGACGAGTAAGACAAGATGGAGGCTGTGGTATAATACAGTCAGTCATTCAATCAGTCAGTAAGTCTGTAAATAGCCCGGCCGATGGCTCCTTTGAGCTTTCCTCTTAGAGGAATTCTCTTTCTCCTTGGTGTATTAATAGTGCCTGTGCATTGTTTCCTACAGTAGCACTCCTGCAATCAAAGGAAGTTGGCCTGCCAAGTATACACATATTTTCCTTTGTCCCTATGTTTAGCCAGTATGACTCACTTATAAGTGTGTGTGTGTGTGTGTGTGTGCCTGCTGGTTGTTGTTGTGTCAGGTTGTTTATTCATGTGTTTAATTCTATATGTACTCCCCTAATTGCTGTAATAAGCTACTCTTGGACAATATGGGTTTGAGTTTGTTGCTGCATCGGAATGCCGTTTGCCAGATCACACAATAATCTTTTGTACAATCTGCTTCTTTTTGTTTTGTTTTTTTTTATCTCCAAGTATACCACATAAAAAAAAAATATGCCATCTGTTTCTTTCTGTGACAAAAAAGGAGCCTGTTACTATCGTTTAAATCATTTTGCCTTTTCTGTTTATTTCACCAAGGACGTTTCAATCAGATTTGCCCGATTGTTTTATGAATGCTCGTGGATGAGAGTCAGATATCGACGCCCAACTTTCTGTAAAATAATTAGCTCTGAATGGAAATCGCAACGTGTTAATGCTCTCTGCGGCCCAATATTTTTAGAGTAATTTATAGCGCCAGCCAAAATGCCTGTCATTTTAGATGTCACAAGTACACACATGCAATATCATAAAAGGTGTCAAAGCTTTGACCTGCTGTCCTCTGTCATTGCTGCTGTGCCTTAAATTCTCCCTAAACATACACTTGCAAAGTAGCTCATGGGGGCACTCACATACACATGCAGACACACATTAAAACACACACATTACTCACAGGAAACGCACACACGCGCACACATGCATACAATACAAGACACACAGTTTAACTGTGGGTGATGCAGGTTGGTTGTCCTGTGGCCAAGCGGTGGCGTTGAGGCATCATCGGTCACTTGGAGTCTGCCAGTGACACACCAAGGGCACAATGGAATTAGTGAGATTCTCCACAATGTGACAGCTTGCTTTGGCTAAATGGTGTAATAATCTAACCCTCCTCTCACAAACAGCAAATACACACACACACACACACACACACACTGATTCCCCCCTCCCCATACCAACTGGCACAGATAACATTGTCTTAAGCTATAAAAAAGATTTTTTTCCCCTCCCTCCATTGCAGTAATTATTGAATTAATGCAGATGGAGAGAGACATCTGCATGTTAAAGTGTTGGCCCCTCTCTTATGCACAGCAGATGTTCCCCTGTCATTTACTCAAATTATGCTGCATCGATATACGGAGGGAGAGAGAGAGAGAAGTTACTGGCCAAGGCGACATTGTCTTACAGCCACCAGTGTCAGCTACCAAATTTATATTGCAACTGCCCTTCAAATAAACCCGACTTTCCTCCTGTTTCTTTTGTATTATTAATAATAACAGAATTAGCTAAGAACATCACATCATCTGCATCATTAGCGTTCAAATGATTTGAATTTGGTCATATTTTCGTATTTAAACGTGTGCACTGAGAGCCTGGTTAAAAATATAATACAATAACAGAAATAAATTAAAAAACAGAAATATAATGGTTAATGTCGCATTTATAACAAATAAATATAGATAAAAGTTCATTCATTCATCTCATTTTTCTGCGTGTTCTGGTTATGAGCTGATCCCTGCTGTCAACGGGTGATCGGGGTACAACCTAGACGAGTCACCAGCTCGTCACAGGGCCACATGAAGGACAGACAACCATTCACACTCACATTCACACCAATGACCAGTTCACCTTAGCAGGCTGGAGGGAGCTGGAGAACCCGGAGAGAACTCACACAGACACGGGGAGAGCATTCAAACTGGACTATAATAGACCCCAGGCCAGGAATCAAACCAGGGACCTTCTTCTAGGAGGCGACAGTGCGAACCACTGCACCACTGTGTCGCCCTGAGAAAAAAGGTTCCAAATAGAAATACACATTTTACATATATTGTTACAAAGACACTAAAATCATCTAGTGCATGTGCAACTTCTCATTTGGGTCAAACCTCATTCGCTTCTCCTGACCACTCAAACGATTTAGGAGACTGAAGTTATCGAAGATCTTGATGAGTGATGCACATAGAGACACTGTGATTTGAAGAAGCCGTAAATAATCATATGAATAACCTCTTGTGGTCTCCTATCGGACGTGATGTATTCATGTACGTGGTAACAAGCTGACCTCACATTGAAAGCTTACTCAGCAGTTAACCTCTGACCCTGTTTGTTGGTGCAGATATCACATCATAAAGATAAAGATAGGATTCAGAGGACAACATCCTCTTGAAGATTATCTGTTGATTATTTGAACTGCGTTTGAGACTTGCGTCTCAGTAAGTGCGTGTGTGTGTGTGTGTGTGTGTGTCCCTGATGACAAATAACCAAGGGACCTTCTCCTTGGGATTATATTCCAGGTTGGTTTGGCCTCATATCTCCGGATTACATTGATAAAAACATTCTTGTATTATATTTTCTGTGCTTATTGTATTAATACTCTCAGGCAGTTCCCAGAAAAAGCTCCGTCCCACGCCTGCTTTAAGGTAATCTTCTTCCACTTGAGCTTTTAAAATGTTTTTCTTTTTTTTTTTTTGGCGGGGTGCTTGTCTTTGTAATAACTTTTCTCTCCTACTCTTGAGGTTGTGTTGAACCTTTTACACATAAACGTAAATGACATATCTTAAATAATGTGTCAGTTCACGAGGAGCCTGTTGATCAGTATATGACATAAAATGTTCAAAAGGAGCTTCAAGCCCATGTCTGGACTTTGTTTCAGATCCAATTGTATCTTCAGTGTGTGGCTTTCTTCATAATGTTTGATTGTCACTCCACACTGGCATCAAACAGTATCTACCAGTATGAATAAATTCAGTCCTGTTGTGGAGGTGCCTTTGTGGAACTGACATTTTAAACGCTCCATTTCTAATTTGAAAAAGTCAAATGACAGTGCTGAGTATAACGTTTTCTAAAAGTAAACTTGATTCTCCAACATTCTGCCAAACCGTTTTATGCTAATGAAACAGTTTGGCTGAATGTCCGACTGCAGATGACGAACAGACCTCTGACCCGCTCCAACTTTAACTAACTCTAACTTACCTGATGTTCAGGGGAAAGTTCAAGCTACTGTCGTGAAGACAGCCTACAACTATTATCAGTGACCGAACAGGTAGAATCGCCTGCGGCTCCTTGCACCGACAGCCGCTGAGGTTCATCAGTACAGAGTACAGAATGGAATGCTTCTGCTTCATCCGATAGATAAAACCGTCCTGCTTCCTGTAACAAAATGACATTAACTATTTGATTAACTGGCTATCGTCTGAAGTGAGGGACGACTTAAAAAAGCCAATTGAAAGTAGCTTAAATGAATTATTAGGTAGATCCTCTTAGGTGGACATAGATGCTGCACATACAATGAAGCCCAGCTTTTTCCTGTAAAGCATACTGTGACGTATGCCTGGCCACACAGATGTACACTCTCCCGCAAACACACTTGCTCTACCTCACTGCAAACCAACAACCCAATGAAATCTGTTCCACGTCCTTCTCAAAACAAAAGCCTTAAAGCCAACAGATGCTTTCACGTTATCATTGCCAGTTATCACTCTTAACTCCCTCTGATAAGACCTTACTTTCTGACCCAGATGCTAAGGAGTTCAATTTATCAGATGCACCAGAAGAGTGGACATGGGGGGGCGGAGGGATGAGCGAGCATTGAAAATGTCCACAGATGAGATGTAATATGCCTTTTTGGGCCCAGTGTTTGTTTCTGAAGCGGCGTTAGTGCAGTAAGGAGCTCAGCATCTAAAGAGGCTTTGGTATAGGGGGAAAGATGGGCCATATTACAGCGAGGCCAGAAACCTGCTTGATTAATGGGCCAGGATAATCACCTCATCAAATCACTCTCACTTATTAAATCTTGTTTAATATCGTAATGAGGGCCCTCCTGAGCTGCTTTGGAAAATTCCCCCACTCCGCCCGGCTCTCAGTTGCGTTCCCTCCTCTGCCTTTCCTCTTTAACAGCAAGACTGGTGATGCCAAGTTTCTTTTACGTACTCGTCTAGGTTCCTGTCTTGGTCCCTCCTAATGCTTTCTTCCCTCTTGTATATCTTGCTTGCTTCAGGAAATAAGGGTCCTCTCTCTCGTAAACAATCCTGGAGACTTCACAGTGGCACAACCGACATTTCTGAGTGAATTGCTATATCCACATGCTATTTATTCAACCCCTCTTATTTATGATGGATGATGTGCTAGATAAACACCATAAATCCTGAGGTGTGTGGGTCAGGACCTGCTTGAGGAGTGATACCACTTCCCAAGGCTTTGGCACACTGGAGTTTATGGAAACACTTCAGGTGAGGTAATATCTCTCCTGTCTCCTTCTGAATGATTTGTGATCTCTGTGGTATCGCCAGATATTCCGTGTTCCCCCTTGTCGCGTAGGGTGTGTGGGCTGGGCTGTCATCTCCTTGACTCGACCTCTTGCAGGGATTGCGTTGAAAGATGATCTGCCTCAGAAGAAAACAGCATGCCATTGTCTTATTTATGGTCGTCAGTGTGGGCCGTAGCAGAGCTGGTGGTGGTGAACTATCTCACAATGGCCATCTCCTCCCTGCACCCTCGTGCTCAGGTTGGACCCAATCTTGTGTCGTCTCTGAATGCAGGCTGGCAGAGAGCAACTGACTGACCAGCTCAGGCTTGAGAGCGAGGATAAGTCTGCATCTTCCCAGAGTGCCTCCCATTTTTTGCTTTTATTGTTGGGGGAGCAGCTGTTGTGTACCTGGACCCAATGGATGGCGCCTATGCTGGGTATCTTGGCAGCAGGCTCCCTGGGCTTTGGATACCAGAGTGAATCAATTCTTAAAGATGACTGTCTGCAGGCAGTGTCACATGGACAAGCCCTGAGTGAAGGGCTTAGGGGGCTCTGGAACTGGAATGCTCTTTGATGGAGTGGCTGGAGAATGAGGAGGGAGGGGAGGAAAGGAAAATACAGGGGGTAGAGGAGGTCCTATTGTTGTGCCAAGGAATGTCCTTGACAAAGACAGAGGGTTATTGTTATGCCCATGAACTCTTCTGGAATAATAGATGATGATGAAACAGTCTGGGCGATGAACATCTTCGCATCTTGACTGAAGTGTGTATACCACAAGCATCTGAGTGACATGTTGTCGGCTCCTTCGTTTCGCCGTTAACAAAGTGTTGAAGGTTGCTCCAAGATGCGGCACGTGTGAACAGCTTAGAGCTGAGCAGACACACAAACTCGCGAGGGCTGGTGTTTGTGTACCTGATGGAGACGCTCTGAAAGAAACTCATCCTGAGCACGGACTGACCCACCAGCTAAACAGGATGATAATGGCGGCTCACGTGGCAAACCTGAGTGCTATTAGTTGAGAAACCAGAAAAAGAAAAAAATGAAGACCAGCGCTTCCTTTTTTGTCTTTGTACGTCCCTTCGAACAACAGTAATCTTAGAACACCCCCCCCTCTCTACTGCTTGACCTTGGAAAAAGCAGGTGTATTAATAGCAGGGACAAGCTGCACGAGACCTTTAAGGATGATGGCACTTTAGCAGCCATCAGCTACAGGAGCAGGAGCAGTAGCGGCGTCTTTTATGGAGAATGAGCTTCATGCTCATCCCATGTCTGTATCCATTTCATGACAAATGAAATACCACAGTCCCTGGCCAGTAACAATGGCTTGTTTGGCTGGAGGCAGGGTGGGGGCGGTGGCGGTGGAAAGGGGGAATAAGACTGGCTTCCAGCCTTTGCAGCTGTCCCGGTTGTCACTCCTTGTCTTAAGGCTCACTCCTGGCTCAGTGCTTCAGCCCATGGATCAAGGGGATGTGTGGCGGCACATGTGTGTCTGAGTGTGTGTGTGTGTGTGTGTGTGCATGTGCATCCCAAGCCCCAAGAGACACTGTGAGGCGATTCTTGGTACTCAGCAGGCAAGTTGAACGGTGTTAAGACCCCTTCGGTATGAAACAGAACCCAAGCATGAGGTCATCTGCCTTGGTTTAGCAGTCTTTGTCCTATGGCCTGATTATCGAGGGTGGTGTTGGGGGGGGCAAAGACAATTGTGAGATTAGTTGGATTGGAGACACTTTTCGCAAACATTCAACCATATTGAGGATAACTGGATTTAAACCCAGACATACACTTGTGGTGCTGAACGAGCCTTAATTCACGTCAGTAGGATGGAGGTAACGTTCAAAACACAGAATGAAAAATGAAAATACAGCTAATGCATCACACAGAGTCAATGAATGAACTCCAGCACACAGATCTCTCAAACTTGGTTAAGTTTTCCCACCGATCCTCTTCGGTACCTCACCTTCATATGAGTCGTTTAATCTGTTTTTCCATTACAGGTGATACATTCTAATACGCTGCTAATATGCAGTGGGTGTGCTAGCTGAAGGCGTGTGTGTGTGCTGCAAAAGAGACGTACAAATCTCTTCCTGTTTCTCTACTGTCCACTGTCCTCTCCCTCCCTTATGTCTCAGAGATTAGCCTTTGCTCAAACGCCTCCTGTTCATCTAAGTAATTAAAACATTAGAATTACAGGATTATAAACTGCTTTCGATTTTAATCCAGCACTCAATGCTCGCACCATCTTGCCAAATGGGTCAATAGAAAATATAATGGGCCTCTGTGATTTCTGATTCACAGATCTGTACGAGAAAAGAATGCCAATAATGTCTATTAAAAGAGATGTATGCTCGGGAGAAAGGGAAGGACAGAAATCCCAGACCAGCTCTGCTCTGATTGCCATCTGTCTTGGACCCACTAGACTCAGTTTAGACTGGAAGAAGCCAAAACTAGTTCATCTTGACCCTTCATGTAAAGTTATGCGGGCACACACACACACACACACTCTCATTAGTTTGTCGACGCGCTTGATAAAATCCGTCACTTAGCCTCCCGTCGTCCAGCAACACATCCGCAGACACGTTCGAAAAGTGTCGACTTTCTTGGAAGCTCCCTCCTGGCTGTGGCCCCTCTCACCTCTCTTGGCAGTAGAAATGAAGGTGTGCTGTGGGGTATTACATCAGGATCTCGCTATCTTCTCAGCTAGGCTGTCCGTGCCAATTTAGATCAGCCGGTGAGTGGCAGGATTTGCGTGCGCTGCTGATGTATGTGGATTTACAAAAGCAACAACACTGCAAAAGCTCGTGTGTGCACTGTCTGCCATGTATGGGGGACGTCTGTGCTTGTGCGAATATGTTCTGTGCGTGTGTTCATTATGGTTTTTGTTTGTATTCTTCGCAACAAGGGGTCCAAGTTGACACAGTGACAGTTCCTCGCACAGCAACAGAGGGGCCCTGCCATCCAACAACAGAGGCTTTGTCACTCTGCTCCTCTTGGCTTGTTATGGACTTCCTTCTCTCTCTTTTTCACTCTCTTTCTCTCCCTTTTTTAGTGAGCCCATATTCTTGTCTGAAGTCTTAATTTGGGGCGATGGCCAGTGGGGAGAGGGAAGAGAGGCGAGAGGGGACCGTGGGAGGGAAGTGTGGTGGGAGCGAGGGGGATTGGAGAAGAGGAGGTGCGGAGTGGTGATGGCTGCAGACGGACGGCCCTTTGTTCCTCCTTTCCCAGGCTCCTCTCTAGAGCCTCCGAGGCTCCAGTTGCGTTGAAGCCTTCCAGTCCAGGGAACGAGAGAAGAGAGAAAAAGGCACAGAGAGACAGAGAGAGAGAGAGAGAGAGAGAGAGACGGAGAGAGAGAGAGGAAAAAGGGGGCACAATGATCTGTCCAACTGGAATCTTTTAATTCCACAAACCAAATCCATACACAAAAGAGAGGATGGAGACATAAGGAGAAGAAAATAAAGAGAGAATAAAGAGCAAATAGAATGACATGAAACATAAAGACTCAGGTGGAGGGATAAAGATGTGTGTCAGGTGCACATACTGACCACTAGGTGTCCACTGACGCTGAGTGTGGGCAGCCGACAGTTAATCCCACACTGTGCCAGTGTGTTGTCTCATCCACAATAGATGAAATCCTGTGTTTGATAACTAACACATTGAGAGTGAATCCATCTGAGCAATTCATAAATCTGCTTTTATGGTTTTTTTTTTTTTTTTAGCACTGTTTATGTGTGGAAAGTCAAATTTCAGCTACAATGAAAAGGAAAATTGGAAATAAAAGAAAATTACAAATGTACTCTGCCTGATGGTTAAATACTTAAAGAATATTTTATTGTTTTAGTTTCAAGCCTACAGCCATTTTGCAGGAGTAGGTGTCCAAATGGTTCAAACGGCGGACAGCTCATTTTGGTCATTGGTAGGAGGATTGTACAGAGAAGAAATCGAAGTCGAGATCCACAGTACTCTTTTTGTTCTTCGTCACAAAGCTCCCAGGCATGAAGAGTTACATCAGTGCTTGATGATATTTAACACAAATATTGTGATTTTGGTTGGTGCTGTAAAAACACCCTCAAAAACGCCCCTATGCTGCAAAAATACTTTCAAATGAATGAAAACATTTCACTCTTTAATGGAAAATGTTCTTGAGTGTGTGATAACAAGTGACCACGGAGGGAGGAGGGACTTGGAGTGGGACCTTGGGGACGGTGTCAACGTTTTGTGTGCCGGAGCAGGGACAAACATTGGGCAAACATTGGGAAAGACTGGCAGCCTTTGAGATAGTGGGGCGTTGATCTAAGACTGAGCAGCTGAAGTTCACTATCTCCCGTCTGATACAGCGGCCAAGGTCCCGCTGACACACAGAACCACAGAACAAACATGGATACCTGAAGACAATGACCTTTGAACCTCCAGCAGGAGATCATGGTAAAAACAGGAAGTGGTGAAAGTGAGTTCAGTGACTTCCTCCCTGTGGGCCAAAAAAGAATCAGGTGGAATGATTGTAAGTACACGAGTACACACACACACACACACACACACACACACACGCGCACACTGTAAAAGAGTGGGAAGCACAGATGTGGTGCTGTGTACCTACATGCACGTGTGTGTGTGTGTGT
>CAAKHB010000151.1:183703-199249 GCA_901007665.1 Aeoliscus strigatus | reverse complement strand
GGGGGGGGGGGTGGGGGGGGGGGGGGGGGGCGACGGAAGACATGCAAAAGAGGAGGATGAAAGAATGAAAGGAAAGAGGCAACAGAAGGAAAGAGAACGAGGGAGGAGGGATATGAAAGGAAAAGAGGAAACAATCGCGACAAAAGAAGAGCTGGGAGGGAGATGAGGAGCGTATTAGGCCAGCACAGTGACAGAGCAGATTAGCATCAAACAAGAAAGGCCACAGACGTGTGTGTGTCTACGGGTGTGTGTGTGGACCATCACTGAAACAGAGGACATATTCATTCCAAAGACGCCACCAAGGTGGATGGAACTTTGATGATGCAGAATCTGGCAAAGGAAGAACCAAGTGTGTGTGTGTGTGTGTGTGTGTGTGTGTGTGTGCTTGCTGAATCTGCGTAGGCTCCTGTTTCAAGTGGTGGTGCAGGCAGGTATGGGAGGAAGAGGAGGAGGAGGTGTAGGAGAAAGGGGAGAGATCCACAGAAAAGGGCCTTGGGGGCATCCTGATACACATCCAGAATGTTTCCATCTCCACATTTCCTCTATGACTCACACACACACACACACACAAACAAACACACACAAACATCACACATGCACACACACGCACATGGTCACACATGCACAAATAACACCCACACACTCCAAAAGCCACACACAAACACTTGCACATGGAGTCTTCACGTTCACTAAGGCGGTTGCTTTGTTGGGGGGTGGTGGGTGGTGGGGGTGGTGGTGGAGGGGGAGGTGGGGTACAATTTGCATGGCTGGGCAAATTTTCCTTGTACTAAACTCTTATCAGCTCCTCTATCTTTCAGACACCTGCCCAAGCAAAAAAAAAAACCCTTAGTATGCAAAACACCTTTTCTCCCTCCTCCACCCTGATTCTCCTGCAAACCCCCACACCAACAGAAGACTGACTCACCTGTCCTCACCACGTCTCTTCCTCCCCGTCTGTCTTCTTGCAAATTTTCACATTTAAGTATGCAAATAGGCTGTTCCCCTTCAACAGTAGCTTCTCATGTCAGCAGAAGAATGATGGTGTTGTCTCAGGTGTGAAGGGAACTGTAGGTTTGTCAGGGCATCGCCCCGCTAGTCTGGGACGGGGCAGACGTGGCATATTTATTGGGTCACGCAATTGAGCTTACAAATGCCAGACAGTTAATGTAATTGCTTTAACAGCTGACAGCAAACTCCCTAATAGTTAATTCAAGAAAAAAAAAGAAACAAATGAGAGAGTGAGTGAGTCTGTGTGTTGTGTAAAGGTAAATCTTCTGTTGTGGGTTTAACTTTAGGAATGAAATGAACGCACATGTCAAGAACCAACAATTGAGAAGTTTGATTTTATTTCCATTTGGCATCGACTGTGTGATGTGTGTATTGTGTCTTGGTGACAACACCTAACTTACTTCGGCAAACTGTTTTTACGTAAATGTGTCAGGCTGTAACAGTGTCTGGTGTGAAAACAAATTGTCTGTATATGTGTTGTTAAATGCAAACTACCGTTGTAGGGTTGCGAAGTTGCACCAAGCACGTGAACAGAGGGACTGTACTTTTCTTCACACTTTGCTCTGATGGACTTATTGAGTGCTCATATATATACAAGTACTTCTGCCAGAGTTTTTCAAAGCCTCCCTTCAGAGGGCTGAAGATGGATGTGAGGAAAGTGTGTGTGTGTGTGTGTGTAGACAAACAGAAAAGCCCCAGTGGATGGAGCAAGACCGATGGAATCTGAGTACAGAATGAAGCACTTTAAATGTGAGCGCTGCAGAGAGGGCACTTCTCTCCGTCACGTCATCGGATTTTTTTCCTTTGTCTCCCTGCTCTCACCCTCTGTCCCCTATCTGTCCATGTCTCACTTCCCCCTCTCCCCTTCTTTCGCTCCCCTTTCCTCTTGCTAAAACAGTAGGACGCTTAACCTTGATAACAGTGAGATCCCCCCCAAAGTGACACACACACACACACACACACACACACACACACACTCGAGAAATGCTTTGCCAGCATGCTAGGCTGGTCCAAGGGATGGCTGTACCCTTCGAGGTGAACAGGACACTGGGTAATGCAGCACTAAACACACACACACACACACACACACACACACACACGCTCTCACACAGACTCGATCACTGTAACGAATACACACAAACACCCAGATCGCTCTAGGACCTTCTTAACACAAGCCCTTTAAAGGTCCATTGTCAGCTGACATTGAGAGTCCACTAAAATGTTTCACACACTGCGCTCTCTCTCTCTCTCTCTCTCTCTCTCTCTCTCTCTCACACACACACACACACACACACAAAGGTAGCAAATGGGGAAATGTGGTAAATAAAACACACTGAAGGTGAATTTGCCTGGTGAGATTGTTTGATTACAATATACTGGAAGACACACATACACATAGTTTGATAATGTCGTAAGATAATAATCAAAGGGGAAGTTGTGTGGTTTCTCAAACAACTTTAGAGCCCATGAAACAACAAGAGGAACTGGACAGTGAGGAAGACGTGTCATTAGAGCTTCCCCCTCACCTGATGAGGTTCTTTGAAAAGCCTGTACGTCATGACGTCAAACAGACTTCAGCAACCAGCAGGGACAAAGACTGTGATCCTGTGTGATTTCAGCTGAATGCGGTGTGTCAAGGTGTTTACCTCAAAGTCATTGGCCTTGTTGTAGTGCATGTTGAGCGCTCGGAAAAGCTCACAGTCGCGGCTGACGCTCAACTCCTCGACTCCAGTGGCTCCGTCGTTTATGGCCTGGCGGGCAAACTTCTCCATCTGGATGTAGTAAAACTCCCTGAAGTTGCTGAACCATTTGATCAGCTGGGAGGTTATGCAGCGGTTAAACTGGAATGAGAGTTGAGGGGCAGTTAGAATATTTAACGTCAAATATCACCTGGCCGTCTTAGATATCGTACGTTTCTGTACAAAAGAAGCAGGAGGTGCCTGTCATGTCCAGTCTTATACAGCCACTGGATCTGAGTGTAAGTGGAAGACGTGTCGGCGATGAAAACATGTCAGGTCACAACGGGGAATCGAGACGTGAGGCAATAACTTAAAAGAACGTGAAAAAAAAAAAAGAGAGAGCCGTAGCAGATGAGAGCAAGGCAGAACACAGGTCACAGAGAGGGAAGATAATAGAGACATTAAGTAAGACAGAGAGCAAGGAGGGGGGGCTGAAAGTGTGTGTGTGTGTGTGGTTCATCTTCCCCACTGGGAGCAGACATCCCCCTATCATAACCCTAAGAGTGGAGGGAGAAGTGGAGGGGGGCCGCAAACACATAATTGACCAGAAAAACGATTAAGTCATCATCTGAAGCGCCCTGGCCCGCAGGGGGCTCAAACATGTACTTAACCCCGTTCACCAATTACACCCTGATTCTCCTCCCCTTTCTGCACCTCCCAGGCAGGAAGAAAGGAGAAGAAAAGAGCAAAATAGGGGGGGAGAGAAAAGGACAGAGATGATTAGCTCTGTGGAGAAGGCTGTGGCTATCTGATCTGTCCCGCTTGGCTGGATTCAATAGGGCGAAGTAAAACTATTAAGGGTCCTGTTCTTTTTCTGCCTGGACTCAGCAGTGAAAACACACTGTCTAAACATCCAAACGTTAGATAAGGACTCCAGGGGGGCTCAGGGAAGCTGCCAAATCCAGCCACTTTAAAATGCTCTAGACCAAAAGTTTCCAACTTGGGTTGAGGATTATATTTGAACTCCGTCTCCTAATGTGTCTCCAAGATTTTGACTGTGACTCCCATGTCGTACACCTGAACCATATCTGAACAACACACACACACACACACACAAACCAGCCTTTACTCCTCCCTCCGCCCCTCCGCTCCCTTTTTTGGTGCTGGAAGAATGGGGGACAAAAACGCTACTAAACGCTGAGCGGACTGGACTGCTCGCTGGGGAACCAGAGTGGTTTTGACATGGAGATTAGGCTTTGGCTATTGTTTGCCACAACAGACACACACACACTTGAACGCATGCACGCACACACACTCACACACACTCACACACACTCTTCACACGATCTGGAATGGCAGTCAAACCCTCACCACATGCAAGCGCATTAAGATGGGGGAACAAAAAGAGGGGCAGCAATGTTGACGGATCAGAAAAGGTGACTCGGTGGTCCGAGGCGGATGGAGGTGCGAACGAAGCCTCCTAAAAAAAACGGTGGCGTTAATGTCAGACTGGAAAAACATAAGTTTGCTTGACATTGTTTGGCAGGGGCGCGGGACGATGGCTATGTAGGGGGAGGCGGAGGGGGGGGGAACGGTGGCTGTACCAAAGTGCAGGGTGAGCACAAATGGGGAAGTAAGGGAGGGCGAGGGAGGGGGGCTGACGAGGAGGACGGGTGCAGTTTAGAGCTGTCAGACAATGGCGTTTTGCTAGGGTGGGGG
Organism: Aeoliscus strigatus; assembly: GCA_901007665.1. Classification (NCBI taxonomy): domain Eukaryota; kingdom Metazoa; phylum Chordata; class Actinopteri; order Syngnathiformes; family Centriscidae; genus Aeoliscus; species Aeoliscus strigatus. Next base: position 194,843 of record CAAKHB010000151.1, on the reverse strand, counting down.
CGCGGAGGGTCGGAACGTGAGCAGTCAGCAAGCTGGGGTCGTGACAACAGCGCATCAAACAAACAAACCACTGACACTTACAAATACATGCAGCACGGGGCCATTCTTAAACACAATTTAACAGACGGCCCGTGGCTTTAAGCACAAAAACACTGGAATTAGATTCCTCCCGGTGCTGCCACCTTCTCATTCATTAAGGTCAGAACAAGTGGAATCGGACACATTGCTGAAATACTGTCGCCACATTGGAACACGTGCGTGCATGTACGGTTGAAAGCTACATTGTCTGATTGAACCGGTGAAATCGTCGCCATCCCTCATGGTGGAGACCTTTGGTGTCACCGCTGTGGGGTGACGGATAGATTGTCACTTTGGATAAAGATGACTTTATTATACGGAGAGCTCAGGAGAAGAACTAAGTTGTGGCTCAATCTCAGCACAGAGCACATAGACAGCTCAGTGTTTACTGTATACGAGCACTGGTCCATTCCATCCACATGAATCAACACACCTCTTTACTCTCAAATTTGGCCAATCCCCTGCAGCATTCAGCCGTCGTGGTTCATTAAGTAGCTGGTGGGGAAATTGAGACCCCCAGCAAAGGACACCAGCGTTCAGTGTGGAAGGAGGGAATCAGTTCAAAGGAGCACATCACTGCAGCTCCATAATCAGACTTGGCAGGGGTCAGCCAGCACAGACATGAGATGCAGTGAGGAAATTTGGTGTGTGTGTGTGTGTGTGTGTGTGTGTGGTCGGCACACTATGTCTGTGCATACTGGTGTGTGTATGTGCGTGCGTGCGTGTGTGTGTGTGCTTGGCTGAGAGGCAGATGAGAGAGACAGCGAGAGCGTGTTTCTCACACTCACACTCAAGAGCCTGTGAAAGGTCAGCGCTTAGTGCGAACAACACAAGATAGAGAGTGACACACACACACACACACACACACACACACACACACACACTCTTTCGTCCAGAATAGGAAAACACTTAAGAACTATATTAGTCGATTGCTAACTCCTCATACACACACACATTAAAATATTCAATAAATGGTTCCGTAGTTTTAACTTTTGGTTGATAGTCTTTTAATGCAAAGCCAACGTGTCTCCCACCGTCATTGTCGCTGACATAGTGGTCAACAATGAAGCAGAAAGCACACAGATGACCTCAGTGTGCTAAGCTACATCCAGAACAACAGCAGAGGAGAGCAGAAAGACAGAGAAGCCTGTACGGGCCTCTCTCTCTCTCTATCTATCTCTCACTCTCTCTTTCTTTTCTCCCCCTCTCTTTCGTAAGCCCCTTCACAGTCATCAGGGCTTTCTAACGTTTCCTGTTTTCGCAGGGGTGAATTGTGGGAGATAATCTCTGGCTGCCTATTGGCTGACTGCACACAAAAAGCGGCCCTGGAAAGCAGGCTTTTGTTACTGCGGCGACTCAAATCCAGCGGCTGGCTTTTCTTTTTTCCCTGGCCCCACTGAGGCACACATACTATGCCACATCATCAGCAAAAAAAAAAAAAAAAAAAAAGAGAGAAGGAATGACATATGGAAAAAGGGGAAACCCTCCTGAACTCTGTTACTCTCTGATGAGACTTTATGAAATAGGCCACAGTGTGATGTCGGCAGTAAATCAAATAGTTTTACCACTCTAATTAACACAATACAGCCACGCTGCAATCTGTTGCAATTAATCACCATGCATTAACACAATATCGGATAACAACGGGATGTCTTAAAGTTTCAAACAATGGTATTACAATATATCTGTCAAAACATTTCAAAAACACCTCAAGTCAAAAAGTCGCAAAGGAGCTTTATAGCGGGGAACAACAGCCACCGTGTCCCACATTTGTTAGGGCAACCCACTTCCCACGTTCATTAGGTTCTTGACAGTCAAGACCTTATTAGTCGAGACCCGATTAGCTTTCAAGACTTTTGTCTGAGAACAGCCACTCACTTAAGAGGCCACGCTGGAGGAATCCAATTAGATAGTCATTCTTGTTCCCATATATGTCAACAAACTTACAGTGTGAGCTCATTGCCCCCTTTTGAAAACAAAAACAAACCAATGTGTCTCATAATCCCCTTAACTATCTTGACCTTGATTAAGTATCTGACGAGGCCATTCATGATGGGACCACCTAAGTCAATGAGACCTTCGAGAGTTTCTGCACCGTTTTAATTGTGAAATTACTTAATAAAATCATTGCTATTCAGTGGGAAGCTGAAATAGCAGCGTTTTTCTGATGAAATACCATTTACAGGTGCAAGCTGCCGTTGCCAACATGTGCCTCCTTTTCATCAAAACCAGCAATGTGCTGAGAGAAAGTCGCGTGACCTGCAAATCATGGTTGGTGGCAACTGCATCCAAGAGGGGGCAGCTGAGAGAAGAGGGAACCTTTATCTTCTGATTTGAATAAGATGGCCTGGATCTGTCACAGTATTTAACCCTCCGTATGGTCTGAGAGGGGCACACAAAAAAAAAATCACAACAACACAAACAAACACAGCCGCACACACAACAACGGCCATTGTGTTGTTGTTCTTGTTTTTTTGAGCAGCTTAAATATTGTGCTTTGTTTTCCAAATTTCCTTCATTAGAGTTGAGCTAACCTTCATCCTTGCCATGTTCACTGAACAGACTTTTTCTCCTCCCCCCTCCCTCTATGGAACCATCCTCCCTACACCTGCTCAGATAACCACTCCTCTGTCTCTGGGCTCCATCCTCCTCCTGCCCTCTCCACTCCTCCATTACTCATCCTGCTCTTTATCTTTAGAATACTCATAGGCTCTCCAGCTCCCTCATGTAAACCCATTCAACTTCCTCTTCTTTCATCCTTTGCATAAAACCATAACTTATTGAGGGAAAGGGCCTCATTAGAACACTGACAAGTCTACACTGCTCACAGTTACGGAACGTCATAATTAATAAATCAAACTTCCCCTTTCTGAGGCAGGACGGTAAATGACAAAAGACAAAACAGGAAGAAGTGTGCAAAAAACAAACAAGAAAGAAAATCAGGGAAAGGTAAAAAGAAAAATGAAAAATGAGCAAGTTTCACCTGAAGTAAAAGAACAAAGTTTGAAAGAAGTTTGTTTGGACTCACCTTGACGTCCGAGAAGAACATCTTCAGCATATTGGAGCTTGGGTAGCGGGTGTAGAAGAACATGAGCTTGGCTTTCTTCAGATGATTGGGGGAGAGACCCTCCTGGATCTGAGAAGACCTACTATTAAGGATTTTAACAACAACGTAGAGGGTAGCTGGAGACATGCAAAACAAAATTAGCTGAGTATGTTTGTCAGTGATCACTTGGAGGATGTGTTATTAAATTTTCCTTTCAACACCAGGTTGCCGGAGGGGGCTCCTGAAGACAAAGCACCAAGGCAAAACCATTTGCTTGTAATTAGCATTGTCCGTATCAGGTGTGACAGCGTCACGGTTAATAAAATGCTGGCTAGCATGACAGCCGATGCTTTTACATAAGGAGGCTCATTTCACAGTCAAAGTAAGCAAACGTTTTTGCCTACACCCTGCACTAACCTCTAGCCCAAAAGAGGAAGAATAAAAAAGGAGGACTATTTGCATATCACAAACAAAGACAGCAGTTAACGCCGGTGATGGGCAAGAAGGCTTAATGGCTTGGAGACAACATGTGCCAAACTCCAATATGACAGTCTGAGGTTGGCTGTGGAATCACTGACAAAAACAAGGTCTAGGAGAAAGTATCAAACACTGGCCCAGGCAACACACACACACACACACACACACACACACAAACTTCTCACATCAGCCATATTCAAATACAAATCATAGCCTTGTCTTACAAATGGATCGGCTGGTTTGAGCAGCAAACAGGATGGAGATGGAGCTGGTGGGGGCACCTTAAGGGATAGCATGGTTCCAACCTTCAATTACATCCCCCACCACCCTCTGCTCCACCTCCTACCCCCAGCCTCACTGCCTCTGCCAAACCCTTGGAGGAGCAAAAGAAGGCAAAAGAGAAGAGGGGCTGTGATGCTTTGGATGCAGCCAGAGATGGGGGACTGAAACACATCTGCGCCACCTTACAGCCCAAGCCATTTCCATGGTGAATTAACGTCCGTATAATGCATCTGATAATATCAATCTGGAGGATAAGACATAGAGAAGAGAATGGTGAGGGGGTGGGCTGCATGCTAAAACCCCAGGCTGTTTCAACAAGGGTTTTCATAGAGCAGACACAAGACAGCGCTTGCAATTACACACAAAATACAGTCCTAAGTCGTCATGTTTTCCATTTACACTTGAATGAATAAAATACTACTTGGCATTATTTATGATCTACAGGGGTGGCTGTGGTTATTAAAATCAGTCAAGTGTCCAGATGTAGCTGTAACTATAGAGCGGGAAGAAGGCATCAGCTGCTAGATTGGATTGCCCTTGGCCTCAGGGTTACACAGCAAAGCCAGCAAATGTTGAACCATGCTGGTTTGGCTCCTTAAAGACCCTGTCTACTTTGTCTGATTCAGTGAGAGAAAGGGAGTGAGAGGGTTGTATACGCAGCGAGGGTCTTGTGGGGGAAACCCTGGCAGACTAGCGTTACTCCGTCAGGCCTGGCCAAAAGAGCAGCACTTCACTCTCCACACCACACCATCTGCTCCAAGTGGAAGGGATACAATGGATCCTCAGACAGAAAGAGGTATAGAGGGAGCAAAACAGATCTTTTTTTTCCAGTGGCAAAAGGTGGATTTTATTTTGCTGTGAAATCGCAACACTTACTTTTTGCTATTTTTCATCGAGAAACAGCCACCTTTTAGCCTTCTGTTGGAATAAAAAAAACCAAAACATTTTCCTCTGGAGCCATAAAAAATATCACTTCAGTTGACAATTAAGAAGCTTCACATCTCCTGATGAGGCATTTTCATTTGTAATTCCCTCACAGCTTGCAAATGTAATTGTGATTGGACTTAGGACTGGCATGCACAGCTATTATTTTGTCATGATGGTGCACTCACACCAGCTGGCCCTCTGTTCATCTGCCACATCTGACAAGACATCATCATTCTCACAACACTTCCCCAAAGCCCAAAGTCATGAGAGGAAAATAGCTGCTCCACTTCCTAATTCCAGGTGTGGGGACAAGAATTGGAGTCAGACTGAGTATAAATGGGGACAGTGATAGCTGCCATCTGCTTAGTGGCAGTGCAGAAAGCTGGTGAACTTGAATACACCTCACAAAACATGGGACAATCTGTCACTGACCGCTACGTCAGTGGAATCTACTATTAATTCATCCAGAGAGGAAATAATAAACAATAACGACTCAAGAAACTAAAACAACTAGATTTAGACGGACAAACCAAAATAAACCACAAAGAGACACAACAGCATGAAAACTCATGTTTTCCTGCCCATTCTTTCCAAATATTGGGACACTCTATTCTCTACACAAGCCAGAATTTATCAATGCTAGAACGAGAGCCGTTGCATCTGGCATATGTGGTTATTGTTTGATTGTTTTCTACTTTCTCTCAGAATCTGTATCTGTCTCCCCTTTCTCTTTTCATCCATCCATCGGGAGCCCATAGAAGCAAAGGATTATGGATCTCTGGAAAGCGTTCACCCTTGGGTCAGAAGACAAGACAAGGCGAGGTAATGAAAGATAAACAGCTCGCTGCAAACACCTGTTAACGTCCGCTTCAAAGAAAGGGGGAGGGGGGCCTACGCAGGGAGGGAAAACAAAAAAAGAAGTATTTGGCTGCCAAGCAACAGCCAAAGGGCCCCCCGGGCTGTTGACAGATCTTTATGAAACGAAAAAAAAGAGAAAAGAAATGACAATGATTGTGGGCTTTTTACAACAGCGATGGATGATAAGAGGAACACAAGAGAAAACACAAGCAATCATAAATATACATCTTTACCGGGTCCTCAGGCGAACCCTCTGTGATGCACACATGTGCACACAATGACACACGCACACACACAAAAAAACGTCCTGCGGTCAGGTACATGAGGAAGGCATCGAGAGCCTAAAATAAAGAGCTTCTTTTTCTATAACGATTTCAACAGGTAAAACAACTGTAGGATGAATTTCTTTGCATGTAATAGATGTTAATCACTGAAAGCAAAGCTCTCTGGGGACAACCAAGGGCAGAAATCAAACTTTCATAAGGGTTAAAGGGTGCTGAATACTTGGGGGACTAAGGAGGCATAGGGAAAACAGAGACGGGAGTTTAAGCTATTAGTCTGTGGTCCCTGGGGGGTTCAATCTGAGCCTCCCATAGGGGAGAGACCCTGTATCCACAGGGCATGATTAGGGCACTCTGGGGTTAAACTATAAGATAAGCTGTATAACACTATTGTGTGCCAAGTTTCAGGATACCATCTACCCCCCATTATTTCCATCTATTTTTATAAAAGGCATTGGGGCACAAAAAAAAAATGTATTTGTGAGTAAGTGATATGGGTGACAAGAGCTTTGAAAGCACTTACGACTGAAGATGGAAGAAAAGGCTGGGAGAAGGAGAGGTAGAAGTGTAAAAATAAATACAACAATGCACTACAATGGACATGAGAACAGCAGTGGGAGGAAAAGTGATTCATCAACAATATTTCAGTTTCTTTGGCTAGTCTCAGAAAGATTTGGTTTTAACTCTTCGTGGTCCAGATCTGCACCTGTACTGCCTCAAATCACAGACTCACCACGCACACATCGGAAAGGATACGTTGCTGCCTGAGTAAGGCGAAATGTCAGCCATGTCCTGGAGGTCACTGCACTCTGACTTGATGAGGGACAGGGAGAGCCCCTCAGCCGTGCTGCCTGGGTGTGCTGGTGAACAGGAGCGATGATGGTGCCCTAAGTGGTGACCTGATGTCATCTTGGTCCTCAGACTGGTGGTCTCCCGGGACAGGTCCATGGAGTCTGGTGAGGAACGGTCTTTGCCAGTGTACCCACCTGTGGGTGCACCCAAGGGACTCTGAAAAGGGTAAGCCATGAGAGGCAGGGGAAACGGATGTCTGAAAGATGGAGGGCTAAAACCCATAGAGGCAGAAAGCGAGGAGGGATGAAGAGAGGGGTGGTGGTGACCGCCGTGGGCACCCACAGCTGAGGACTGGTGGTGGTGGTGCTCACTGGGTGTCTTCCTCACAACTAAAGGTAGCGCCTCAGTTTGGTCATTTGCAGCACCCGGGATCCCAGGCATGCCAGTAAAGGAGTCTAAAGGATTGGGGATAATGACATCACCGAAGCACTGCAGCCTCTGGTTGGTGGTGTGGAAGTTTGGGTTGTCTCCATTGACAGCTGTGGGGAACCTCTCAGGAGGTAAGGAAAGCGGTGGGAAGGCCTGTTGGGGCGTTGGCCGTGGTGGCTTGGCAAACACCTTGACCACTGTATCCACCACCTGGGTCATTGCTGAGTTGAGTTCCTGCTTCAGTGTTTCAGCCAGCTGTTTACCTTCAGCATGCATGGAGGCACCTGGACCTCCCTGTCCTTTGGCCCGGCCAAGCCCCTCTCTTCTTGGCTTCTCTCTGTCCCCTAGCAGAGCCTGCTCTTGAAGCAATGCCCTCGCCCTGTCCAGGAAATGGCCTGGGTCCAGGTCAGACATTTCATTGTCAGAGCGCAACTCGTCTCCACCTCGGTCATCAACGCCGTTGTCAGACCTGGCTGGGCTGTCCTCTGACATGTTTCCTAGGTCATTGTGGAGGTCATTGTGTTCCGAGTCATCGGTCGAGTCATAGATCTGAAAGAACTTCTCCTGCAACTGACGTAGCTGTTTCTGCATGTCCTCCAGCTGTAGTTTCAATTGTCTTCGCTCCTCCTGCTTCTGTTCCTTTCTCTGGCACACGAGCTGGGTGAAGCTCTGCTGTTGCTGCTGAGGGAGACGCTGCTTACGTTTGTTCTCCCGACTGCTACTGCCGCATACCTCACCTCCCCGTGGACTGCTGGGGGCCTGTTGCTGAGACTGAGGCGGTGGACAGTCAAGATCCATTTCCCGTTCCCCATCCATCTCATGGTCACGCTCATGGCGGGAAGCAGCAGGTACGACTACACTAGGTGAGTGACTCATACCACGGATAATATTCTCGACACGGGCTCGCTTTGCACGCAGGTGTTCATCATTGAGCCGTTCAATGTCAAAGGTGGCCAGGCCAGGAGGACGGCCAAATGGTGACAAACATTCCTGAGGAGTGCTGTCTTGGGAGGAGTTACTACAAGCATCCTCCTGGGGAGCATCTGAGCTTGTAGTCGAGAGCCCTGAGCCGGGGAAGCTTGCATCCATTCTTTCACCCCTGTCCCCTCTTTCTCCTCTTTCAGGCCCTGCAGCATTTTTAGCCATATTATTCTTGAGTAGCTGGGAAATAATGGTGGTGCCAGGGAAGGGCATCATGGTGTCCTCGTACGAGTTGGCTCGTTTCAGTAGTTTTCGGAGTACGTTGGACTTAGACTCACTGTCACTCGCTGTCACAACACCAGGGCCACCATGTGGCTGCACTACAGAGCACTCCATCGAGTCGGCGTCTGATCCGTGGTGAGAGTGGGAGCTCAGAGAGTTCATGGCACTGAAAATGGCTGCTTTGGCGCGGGCAATGTTATCAGTGGTTGCTGTTGCTGTGGAGGAGGCTGTGCTGCCCACGGTCCTCTTAACACCGATGTCCACACGTCTTCGCTTGGTCTGTCTGTTCAGGATGGAGTCGCTGTCATGGTCCGGCATCACGGGCTGCTGCTATTGGGCCATATCCCACAAAGCCAGTCCTCTAGGATTAAAGCCTCTGTTTACCTGAGGGGGGAGATCACAGATGTATCATTCATTAAAGGAAAATGTGCTGTTTTTTTTTTTCCAAATCTCAGAGTCGCTCAGAGTCGCTCGAACTAAACCACTCCCGTTTCAAATTAAGGTGACAACTTGACAATTTGGAGTGATTGAAACAATTTTCCCTCAAGAGAACCTTCTAATCCAACACACATGGGCATCAAGTGCAGCGTGTTGTCCCAATCCAACACGCAATCCCCTTAATGTGTTATCACAATGAAAGCGACATCCATGATTACATTCAGACAGTACAGACGAATACCAGAGGACTATGGGAAATGGACGAGATGAGGTCAGAATTAGGCTTTCGCGCGACATTCCAGGGCAAAGTCCTACATTTTATCCAGTCCCCTGTTACACGCCGCGTGACACTGAACCAGTTCCCACGGAACACAAAGCTGCATAACATTATGATAATTACTTAAGTACTTGTCCTCATTTCCATGTGTGTGTGTGGTGTGAGCCAACATAGACGTAGTCGTAAAATAAAATAAAAATAAAAAAAGGTTTAAGATTATGACGCGGTGGAACACAAAGGGAGGCAGTGCACCTTATGTGACCCATTTGACACATCTTCTTCAGTACGTGGACTCTCAGTTCTGCAAATATCCTCCAAATTCCCATTAATGCGTGATATAAATTTCATTGTTCAAGCTTATATCTTATAGTCACGTCAGTCAATATAGTCATCATATCTGAAGCAATGAGCTGGATAAAAAGACTCCAAAAAAAGGCCAATTGATTTCGGTGCCAGCAGGAGATCACTTCTGCCTTTTTGTTTGCCAGATGAAAAAGGCAGTTAATTCTGCTCAAATGAATAGGTCGCAGAGGTCACCTGTGGCAAGGAGCAACTTAAAGCGCTCTTACAAAAAAACCAAATGCCCCCTGAAAGCAAAACGTTTTGTCAGGACAGTCCTGCATCAATAACGCTATGTAAGCATGTAAGGAGTGGTGGCAGTGTGTGTCCAAGCTCAAATATGGTGAAATTATTGGAAGCAACTGCTAACTTGATATATTTGAATATTACATTTTGCACATTTTGTAGCATTTTCATATCCACATAAAAGGCAACAAAAGTGTAAGACTTTTTTTTTTCCTTTTTACACTCTTTAAAAATAACTTAAGAGTAACAATGGCTTTGTACACAATAATAAAATATGTACAATTTTGTCTTGTTTTGCAACAAACATAATACAGATTAAATTCCACAAAATGTTTATTTAAAAAATCCATTACGTCATATTGTTTGTATCATTTGTGACAGAATCCTTCAAAAACGGATCAGGGTATGTACTGAGCTTTTCTTACACATCTTGTTTCCTTGCTTTAAAGTGTAGAATCTACACATTACAAATTTAAAAAAAAAAAGTGAGGAGCAGAATGGGCAAACACACACAAGGATGTGTAAAAGTGTTTCCCATTTAAAAACCGTCCAACGAGAAGACATGTTTCTAAGATAAACGCCAAAGGACTTTGCAGCCACTTCCAACTGCTCAGACAGGAGGTGATACATCTCTAAGAAAAAAAAATTGACTTGATCGCCTCAGGATCTTAACAATGAGCCTGAAATAGTCACCAGCACCTGTCTTTTCGGACTGCGCACCTGTCCCCCAGTGCCCATGCGCTCATTACCAACAAATCCTTTCAACAACTTCAGCTGTGAACTATAAACGTGAACAATGAGATATATTCTACTTGTGTCCTCTTTCTTGGGGGATCTCGATTTTTCAAACCATTAACAGGAATCAAACAATTACGTCGGAGTCAAACAACGTTTCTTTTTTTTCTTTTCTGTGTAAAACGAGAACAACACTGTTCCTCTGCGAGGCCTCAGTTACAAATGACAATAAATCCAAAGCAATGACACACAGAGCTGACGCGCCTCGCCAACAACACAGGCAACTTTAAATCACAACATTCCAGACGTTGTTGTGTGTTTACATGTGATCCAAAAAAAAAAACAAACTACAAATATTTATTATCTGATTGGATGATGTGCACATAAAAAGGAGAGACAACACAAATGACATCCCATCTATAATGAATGTATCCAATAGGTTGAACTACACACACACACACACACACACGCACACACACACACACACACACACACGCTCCTCAAACTTACTTGGCAAAGTTGCGGATGATGTCCGCTGTGATGTGCAGCGCTCAGTTACCGTACAAATCATCCTCGCAGACATCTGCCGCCCATAAAACTCTTCCCACACATGAAGGCGAGATGAGCAGAGGAGCAAAAACACCCGAGTACCACACGGATGAACGATCGGCCGCGGACCCCCCCCCCCCCCCCCCCCCCCCCCCCCCCCCCCCCCCGCCCCCCCCCCCCCCC
>CAAKHB010000151.1:163143-176044 GCA_901007665.1 Aeoliscus strigatus | reverse complement strand
AAAATCTGTGTGTGTGTGTGTCCTGTGTGTGTGTGTGTGTGTGTGTGTGTGTGTGTGTGTGTGTGTGTGTGTGTGTGTGTGCGCACCCAGTGTCATGTCCTTTTAGCAACCCATGAACATGCCTGCATTTTTGTGTGTCCTAACAGAAAAAAAATGAATCAAGCAATGCTGTTATCTCAGCTCCTAAACAAATTGATCAGTTGTTCATTTATTATTTCAGGTTCTGTCAAGCTGATGCCTTGTGGCCTTGACGTCAAGGTAGATAATCACAGAGAAGATCTCCATCAGTTGTAGGGATCTCCCTCCGACTGTGGCGTCAGCGTCTTCTCATTCTACCGGTCCCATCGTGCCCACAGGACCTACTCATTGGCCTTATCTTGACCCAGTTTTGAACATCCATTCTGGGCTCGCCAACTATTCAGTCTTCCGCCCGTGCGGTGCTTCAGCAGACAAGCCTGAGATTATCGGATGGTCACTTAAGAGGGAATGAGAGAGTGAAGTGCTGTCCGCTTAGTTGAAGATTATCCTTTAAAAGGAGGAAATGCCGATGGAGATGGAGGAGAGAAGGAGAAAAACGTGGCTTTAAGAGACGAATGGAGCAGAGAGATTGCCGGAGCAGTCAGAGGGCAAATGAATCAAACGTCTGTATGTGTGTGGGAGAGGGTTAACAAACAGCGTGGCGCAAAACACGCAGTGAGGGGAAACGTCTAATGAATGATGGAGATGAGGTGACAGAGCGAGAGAGGGTGGAGGAAGGTCGATGGAGAGAGCCTGAGATGGATAGATAAAGAGAGGAGTGAGCAGGAAGGATGTGGACAAGAGCAGGATTAAGCAGAAAAAACAGTGATTATGAAGCGCCTGCTGCACAAACCAAACTTTGGGTGGGATGTGTAAGCCACCTTATTTTTGGAAAACAAGTAGAAAGAATTCATTTCTCACATGGTTGGGTGTGTTCATGTCATTCAGACGAAGCCGGTGTCTGGAAAAACGGATTTCTCTCTTGTATGTGTGTGTGTGTGTGTGTGTGTTTGCGTATGTTTGTTTGTGTATGTGACAGAAAATGCATTAACATCAGGTGTGTGACCTTCGTTCAACTGTGATATCATTGAGGATGTGGATGCTGCTGAAGCGCCGCGGGTTGTTTTTAGTGCTTTTTGCTGATTTGTACTTATAAATGGAGCAACTGCTGCATTAAGTTTAGGAGCACGGGAGAAGGACTGATCTGAGACCAGTTGTTTTACTCCAGACCATACAGCCTGCCAATCTATGCAGACAGTTTTTCACCAGACCAAGATGAACTGCTGGAGGAATGACGTGAAAACAGGAAGTCCAACAGGTCGTCATTCTTTCCATCGGTTCTGTTTTTTTCTCCAGGATTCTGATTGGCTATCATGGCTCTATGCTTCCTGTTACACTATCTGTCGGATTGACATGGTCGTTATAACGCTCAATGGTGTGTTTATGCACAAAGAGACGCGGTACACTTTACACAACACTAAAAAGAAGAAACCTAAATGCAGTCTAGCTGTGGTGTTGTTGTGTGTTCACTCAGCTTCAAACAACAACAAACATGTCTACTTGATTATTCATGATATATCATTATATAATTATTCAGAAATAATGTATTGACATAACAGGCGTGCAGTTTAACACTTAAAATGAATCATCAGATATTTAACCATCCAACCATTTACAAATGTATGAGCGGCTGAGCTCAACAACCATGTTTTTAAGAGTAAGAGATCGTTGCACATCATTTGATTAGATCAGTTCGCCATCGTCAAATGATTGAAACAATTACTGATACCACACCACACGCACGCACGCACGCACACACACACACGCACACACACTAGAGAAAAGGGGTGGGGGTGACTCCCCCCTGTGCACCAATGTTAATCTCCTCATTTTCATTTCTCTTACCATGTGGGATTAGAATGATTTTATTTAAAGTGTCGGCTTGAGCTACCAGATTGAGATTGAGAAATCTGGATTTCATAGGGATTATTGTTACAGAGAAAATGCACACACACTCTCTCACACACAGATTTTTCTTCTTCGTCACTCACTAATGACCTGCTTGACCAACAAATGGTATTTATCCTCAAATTCAGTGCAGGAGAGACGTTGTGATGCAAGTGTGTGTGACAGGATGTGTGTTCCGATGTGTGTGTGTTTGTGACAGTGAGAGGTTTGGCACCTGGCACAAACCCTCATTCTTCCTTCTGCCTTCACATCATGACCGTGAACATCATGAAATCAACTTCCTCTCTTGGCTGGGCCAAGTGAAATGAGGTGAACATACTCTAACCAAAGCTTCAGCCTTCTGTTTGGCAGATTTACCATCCAATCTACATTAGGATAAGGCTTTCACTGCTCAGGGATAAAAAAGAAGAATAAAAAAAAAAAACACTGTCACCTTTTCATCCTAGGTCCAGGCCTTTTATTCTGCCTCTTCTCATTACATTAAAGGATGAGGGAGGCAGTTTAGTGGTTGAGCAGTATTTAAAGACACTAACCCCTTTATCTATTTAATTTCTCTTCATTTAAGAGACTCCCTCCGCCCACTGCTGCGCTCTCCCTGTTTAATTTCTCTTCATCGAAAGACTCCCTCCCTTCATCTGACTGATTGATCTTTTTCAATGCCATGGAAGAGTCGGCTACCGCAAGACCCCTAATCCAACCTCTGTAATGAGGACGCTGCGTTTGAGTAGAAACTATCTCTTCAAATTTAAGCCACAATCAGCACAAAGTTCTTTAAAATGCCTTCTCATGTTGAAATAGAAGAAGAAACAACAAGTCACAACAGTGATGTCATGACGCTCTATTGACTGTTCTAGTAGAAACCCAACGTTCAGTGGAGCAAATCCTGCTCACTGATGGATCTCAGTGGGAGCCCACAAAGTTTCTCATGACAAAGGAAAAAGTTTGTCTCCAAGCTCAACATTTCCCTGCCTTCCATCACATTCACATGCATATGTCCTGTGAAGTACCTCTAGCTATTTTACTGATTTTCAAAACTTTAAAAATTCATTAACATCGTGCGTCATGGGACTGGCACCATATTTGTTGTAATAGTTCGGCCTCGATCGCAGTAATTATTTGTATTATTTCTCTTCCTGGGACATATTTGGCTTTACTATGTAAAAACAGCAACACAAAAGTTTTTTTAAAACAATATTCTAGAAATAATTGTTTACAATTACAGATGGATATACACTTAGTGTTTTCCTCATTATTGATTATTCATCCAAAAAATCTATCTGAAACCTAAAACCAAACTCTGAATCATGTCCCAACAACAGTTCAGTGCCCCCAAAGCGTCTGTTTTATGATCTGCTGTGAAGCCAGACTGAGAAAGCCCACAAGACATATTTCTCTTCTTAAACAGTGTCTGTTGTCTGTCCTGATCCACAAACAAACAAATACGGACACAAATATCTGCACTGATGTGAAGAGGAAGGTCTTGGGAAGTAGGTTAAGCATGCTGGGATCACCTCTCGCTGCTCTTACCCAGCTTATGGGCACTAACTGCGTTGGGTGGGAGGGCTGGTCCACAGAGGTGGAGAGGCTGCTTGGGGGGAGAAAGATGGAGAAATCTTCCAGAGGACATCTGTCACAGTAAGCAACTTGTGAGCTGCTTTTTTTTTTTTTTAGCCATCGCTGTGACCCATGGATTCTCATGCATGACTGATCAAGAACTATGAGAGTTTTAGTGGGGGCCTTAGCCCCTGCAAAAGGCCAGGGAGACCCCATACAGACCCGGTTACGTACAATATCTGTCATAAGGAGCAGATAGAAAATCATAATAAATGTGCTGTTTTAGAACTATTAGTACATTTTTTTTTATTCCTGTGGTTGTACACTTGTAACACAACAACACAATTCTACATCACAGGTCACTTAAACGCCAGAAGGACACATTAAAGTCTGAATCTGGACGGGCCCATTCCAACGTGCAAGAGTATTTTCCCCTTGTCCAGCTTTCTAAGATACAGAGAAAACAATAATGAGACACAAACACACACACACACACACACACACACACACACACACACGCACATGCACAAAAGGCTCATTGTGTGTTTGCTTACCCATCCTTTATAATCTGGGATTATGGAATTCCCATCATGATGGCAGCAGAGGAAACAATGCTTTATTTCATGGCAGGAAATGTGCAATAATGTTGTTGACACCTCAATATGCCTCATTTAACTATTACATAGTGTCTCTCTCTCTCTCTGCTTTTCAAAGGTGGTGCAAATGTAATCTATTAATCTATGTATCTCTATAAATATATTTTTAGCAAAGACACACGGTGTGTCTGTGTGTGTGTAAGATAGATAGAGGATAGAGAGGGAGGGAGAGAGAGAGACAGAGAGAGCACATTATGTACAGTACAGCTGTCCCCAAAGGGTGAAATACGACACTAAAATTGTCCATTAACACTCTATCAAATCTATTATTCTCTGTTGTGTCACACTTCCATGAACCATTTAGCTTTAGTACTTTGTCTGTCTGGACTCTGGACTCTTTAACGTAGTGTGCAGTATTGAGATGCTGTGTTTTCTTTCAAATCCCTACTGCCACCGCGTCTTTAGGTTTGATGTGAATTAGTCTAACCCACCTATGTATCTTCACATAAAACGATCCTTACGTCTCGTTTTTACCTTCAGTTCACAAACGTGATCATACCTGTGTCTGCAGTCTGTAAATAAGACCTGCGGTGATGATTGTATTTTTGTTGTGAGGCCCCAGGTGTTGCCAGCGTCACACATGGACACTCATGGCACCGGCGCTCTTGGCAGACACGGCCGACCAGTGAACAGCCGAGATGTGATGTGTGTGGCTGAGTGACAGTCTGTGCCTAAAACAGAACGTACTAGTGTTTAGTCGTGTTTGTCTGTAATACCACTGAATGGGATCAAATCATTGCTTGTGATATTTTTAAAATACAGATCTAATCTCTCCTCCACGATTGACGATGACAGTGCATTTATTGCCTGTTGAAACGAGCAATGATTGATACAAGCACCGGAAAAATGTTCTTTTCTGTTTAATGTATAACTATGTATGTTACTATACCGTGCTTCTATCCATTGTAGAGCACCTTGTGAGTCCTCTCTGTTAGAAGTGCTACATAAAAAAAGAAATAAGCAGAAGCAGCTTCTTAAAGCCTCATTCCATCACTTTGTTTTCGCCATTTCCATCAGTGCATTCAATCTCAGGAACATTTCATTATGTTAACAGCACATTTGTGAGTGCACATGCATGTGTGTGTTTGCACATATGTAGGTATGCAGGCATGCCAGTGTTTGTGTGTGTGTGTGTGTGTGCACCAGCTGTCTGATCAGTAATCAGTTAGCACTGGGCTAATGCAGCTTCCTTAACCCAGGGGCCCCATAAGACCTCCTCTGGCCCATCCCCTCTCTCTGCTAGGGACAAATCCATTACCTGAAACAAGGACATGAAACGTCTGCGCACACACGCAATGTACTTGCTATAACACTAAACACACAGTGGCAATAATTATAAGAGTACGTTAAATTCTCATAATAATTATGGAATTTACTTAGAATAATAATACAAATAATAACTATGTATAGATGTCAGATATTTTTCCAGTTTGCCACAATTGTTGTTTTTACAGAATAAAGGTTATGATAATAAGTATATTGTAACTTATAGAGTATAATCTCGGTCAGATCAGGAACAGAAGTGGTTTTGCAAACCAGGCTTGGCGGAAAAGGAAAAATCCCCCAGGGATTGTGGGCACTTTGTCAAGGGAAATGCCGGTCATATATAGCACATAACATGCACTGAAAACCTCTTCGAGGTGGCACAAAGGTTGTCGTGGTTCCCCAAACGATCTGATTGTGCGCCGCAGCGTTTACTTCTCAGTGGCCTTTCTAGCATGTGCCGTTATCTGTCAGGTTGGAGAGCTTTGATGCTTCCTCACCCAGCAGGTCGCTTGTATCGATCCCCAGGGTGGTGCTGCTTTCTGGGCTGGTCTGTCTGTGTGACAGGGCCCCCTTCCGCATATCTCCCTGGTGCCTGTACCCACCAGATGGCCTCAAAGAGGGACCATAGACACGGGGCCAACATCCAGCTCTCAAGCAGAGGAGCAGAGGAGCAAATGGCCTGTTAATATTTCATACAAACACTCTCACTCATCTCTAAGCGACGAAACGGACACGACTGAGAGCGCAGCCTGACTGTGAGAAGGGGTCAGTGTGAAGTGGAATCAAAGACATTAGGATGAAACATGGATCATTTTCACACTGGGAGATGCCTCGGATTGACTCCTCGTACACATTAAAGTCGTCGGATGCTCAGAGGTGAGGTTTCCTTGGAAAGAAAGGACACAATGATCACAAGCTGGCTTTCAGACAAAGAAACTGTACAAATACATGAGCGCGCACACACAGACGCACACTCAACTCCAATTACTCTCAGCACCAGATCCTTCCTTAAGCCTCTGCTGTATCTTGTGTGCGTAACCTGCTCACTAATAGCCTATAACCCCTGTACAGATCAGTGGAGGTTATGCTATCTGCTGGTCGGTAATTGCCCTCTTCATCAGTACTCTGTCTGCGCAGGCAGCAACATTGCCAGCCCCGGGGTCCTCCTGATGTCATTAATGTGTGATTAGGGCCGGTGGGGAGCAGCAGTTAGGAGGTTAAAAACCCTCTGACAGCCCTCATCATCGGCGAGGAAACTCTGAGACTGATGCAGGGGCTGCGCAGATGGGCGAGAGCATGCAGCTGCCAAAGCCCTAACTTGTTATTCCTCCTCACCTCCAAAAATCAAGCTATGCTAATAAATGGCAATGACATGAGCATGCACACCCACCCTGATGCAGCTACACAAACAAACATCTTCAGGGTTTCTAAACAGAAAAACAATGACGTTTTTTTTCGAATGGAAAGAAGTGACCAACACCAGGACGACGGAGTATTCACCACGGATATGCACAAACTATGCTATTCTTTTAAACTTAATGACACTGACTGGAAGCGAAATGATCATTGGTCCTGGGAATTAAAAGCTGACAAGTTCAACTCGACATAAGAAAGCTAAACTGCAAACAGACGTGTGGAACTAAGTGCTCAATCATGTCCGCGCGTCAGCTCCTTTAAGTTGTCATCTTTAAAACATGAGACGATTTCCTGCCCTGACAGCGCAACAAAGTCATTAGACTCAGAGGGAAGATGAAATATAAATCAGGCGTCCCTCTCTGCCCCCTCCCCAGTGAACAGGTGGCTGAGTGGAATGAGAGGTTGCGCTAACTTGGCTGTCACCGTGTTTTCCAACAAAACCGCTGCCTTCTAAAGCCAAACCACCGTGAATTATACATCTATGGCCGTAATTCTCTCAGAGGAGAAAGAGAGAGAGAGAGAGAAGTGGGATGTGGAGCTGAGAGCGTTAGAGAGATTAATGGCTGAAGCGTTTGTTTTTGACGCAGCAATCCTTGGCTCCGCTTCCTGCCCGCCGCTTATTGGCTTTTCAGAGCACATTTATTTATTTCGTTAACAAGAGAGAGCGGCCACGATGCTGTCACTTTTTTGGCTCGCTCGGTGCCACAGCAGACTTGTCATCTCCTGCACCGTGGCGTGCGCCTTTGAACCCTGCCAGGGACGACAGAGTGAGAATATTAATAGTGCAACAAACAAGACTTTAAAAATAGCAGGGTTCTGTCAGGGGCCAAGCGTAACTGGCACATTTTGTCTAACAGACTGACCTGTAGGATGGAAAAGAATGTCGGGGAAACATCAGAGGAAGTCAATCAGAGGTAGCAGCGCCTCGACTTCATGTATGTGTCTGAATGAGGAGAGACTAGACGGCAGCGGACATCGAGAACATGCTAACTATGTTTCCAACAGGTAGCAAAAGTCAGTGGCTCATCATGTCCACTTTAATAATCTTGAATAACGCCAAATTATTATTTGTAATCAACGGACTATGAAGGGTCACAATGAAAGTCACGGGTTTCCTGCATTTGGCAAGTCCAACGTACATGAAGACACTGAGCAGTAGAAGGTGAGTTCAAACTTCAAATACAGTCCGATGTGAGGAGGCAATCCATGGACTAATCTGCGTTCAGATTCCCATGGGAGGCCGC
Source organism: Aeoliscus strigatus (assembly GCA_901007665.1). NCBI lineage: Eukaryota > Metazoa > Chordata > Actinopteri > Syngnathiformes > Centriscidae > Aeoliscus > Aeoliscus strigatus. Next base: position 167,922 of record CAAKHB010000151.1, on the reverse strand, counting down.
ACAAAGGCCCGTCACCAGTTTAGCCAATAAACTTATTCAAGTGAGTTTCAACACAGTGCGGCATGTTCCAACATAATCTGTCCGGGAGGTCACGACCTGCACATCCCCCGCCTGTGGAATAAAGGGGACCTGAGGCCGGGATGACAGGAGAAGTCTTCCAAGGAGTTCATGTTACCACATGTCATAATAACAAGAAGCTACTGTTCCCCGCCGGGCTCCTTCCCCCTTTGTCTTGGAGGGGCTCTGGACAGGGGCAGACAGGACACGCCAGCAGAGCTGAAACTGAATATTATCATTGGGGGGAATCTTGTTTCATGTTACTGCGGCCAGCTAGCTGCACCAAACACTTGGTTGTCACTTTAGTTGGCAGGAGCAGCTCATGTTCAAAAGCTCAGAAATATTGAAATCAACCCACAAATCGTTGTTTGACCAACAAACTTAAGTAAGCTGTGTACACCCGTACACAGGACGCACACCACTGACCACTTCAATCCCCCCGCTCGCCCTCCGTGGCGACTGAGAGGTCAATATCTCACTTTACCACCAGCTACACTTTCCTCTGTCACTCACAGCTCCGACTCCATTCAAACGGGAGGTTAGTCCAACAAAGGAGGCCGCAGGGGAGCTGCCCGGTCCTAACGCGCACACTCACAGAGTGCATGCACACACACACACACACACACACACACACACACACAACGCAAACAGTGGCGCTGCTCGGAGCTTGACGGGCGCTTTGTGCTCGTCCGTCAGTAGGCCCCTGGGTCCTGAAGATACCTTCAGTCAGCAAGACCTTCTGTGTGAAAGAAGGGATTCACACAGCTCTGAAATATTGATGCCAGGAGAGAAGCGAGAGCATGCCGACCTTTTGACCTCTTATTCACTCACATCCTTAGAGGACGAGACACGTTAACACGGTCGGACGGGGTCAGAGGAAGCTCGATAGAAGTGGCCAGGTAGAAACAGCCGTAATTGGAGGGGATTTGTGTTTCCAATCAAACTGCAAAGTACACACATTACAGGTTTTCATCAAAGCCAGGATGCAGGAGCGTATCAAATAAAAGTCATTCCGCTCATTTAGGTGAAACCCCTCAAAGACAGACAGCACAGTGTTCGCTTTTGACACCATGATAAGAGGATGAGAGGGAAAGATGGAGCGAGGGAGAGAGGGGACTGGGTCGGAAGTTTGACATTCCTGTAGGCGATATATGTCTCGTCAGTGAACGCGTTTGGATTCTTTTAACGGGAGTCGATACCCCCTTCCGCTTCCCAAGCACTCACTGTGAGCTGAGCCGGGGTAATGCCATTGAACAGGGACAATGGGGCCTCTCAAAAGGCAGCTTTTAACTGGGCGTGTGCACATGGATATCAATACAACCAATAGTTCTCTATGTAAGAAGATCAAACACAGAGACGCTGGGCGATTCAATGAGGAAGCAGGCAGATAAATAAATGGAGGAGAAGAAGTGTATATTAAAGCGAGCACCAACAGGCATTCACTCTCTGTTTCCCTCTTTCCACCCGTTTTCTCTCTGTCCCAACTGTTTTTTGCAGCAGGCACACATGCTCCGGCGTCAGTTCTTCCAGTTTAAAGCATTCATTTCAAAGGCACTTGGGTGCGTGGTTCTCTCTTTTAGACAAAAGCGACGGCTCTTTAGAGATATAGGCGACATCTGAGGCGGAGAGAGAGAGAGAGAGAGAGAGAGAGAGAGAGAGAGAGAGAGAGCAGGGGAGACGAGTGGAGAAAATGAAAGAGAAAGAACGAGGAGGGATAGAAGTGTTAGAGAGACAGAGAAGGACTGAGTGATGGAGACAAGGGAAGAAGAGAAGGAGTGGGTGCGTTTGCACGCTTTCAACTGCCTTTTGTGGGCCTCACTGCAGATGTCACCAGCTGTTCCCCTGCACGAAGGGTTCCAGAGCGTGGAACATCGCCTCCGGCCCCATCCTCGGCCACCTTTCAAGTGTCAATCAGGCAGGAGGGGTGGGGTGGGGTGGGGGCTGAGGGGTGGAGGACCAGTTTAGGGCGGCAGGAGAGAGGAGGGGTTCATTGGAAGGGAGGCAGAGGGGGCTGACAGACTGGGCTGCGGTCACTGTCCTGAGAACGGTGCCAGCGATTTGCCATTGATTTAACCCCCCCACCCCCCTCCCACAACCCACTCAATAACACAGAGAGGATGGAGCCAGCCGTGTGCGGCGTGCAGACAAAAGAGGCCCGTGGGCAAGGTTAGCTGGAGATCACACGGCTGCTAGGCGGCTGCTTCCACAGCGCTACTGTCAGCCATAGTGTTAGTGATCAGTGATAGCCAATGATCCCAGCCAACCCCCCCCACCGGTGCTCCTTGGTTCAGCACGCAGAACCGTGAGGGTGACCTACGATTAGCTGTGAGTGGGAGTGTGTGTGTGTGCGTAACAGCAGTAGGGGCAAGAAAAGTTGTCAATGCGAGTGAACAAGCAAACACAAAAGGGGGATGACATGTGACGCGACCGACACTGAGACAAACAGCGTCTAACGAGGAGGAGAAGGTTTACTTAACACCGCTTAACCTTGGAGCGTCTCGTCAGCTGACATAACTCCTAGACACTTTTATTGACGGCATCAATATCTACTGTACGCCGCTGTGTGTATAACCTTCTGCTCCAGCTGAGGATGATGGGGCTGAAACCTGCGGCACAGACCTATTTAATCACACAGACAGGGTCAGTCGTAGCAACCCATAGACAGGAACCCAAACAATTCGTTCATGGTTTATGTTGGCAGACGGTTCTGCGCCGACAAACGGTGACATTGTCACACTAATGTGATATAATTCCAAGCCTGAAAAAGCACTCCGATTCCCTCGCCTTTCTGAACGCACATAGTGACCCTCAATGCGTCTTATCGGGTGGCGTAAGTAGGTCTATTATACAGAACTATTGCCACTGCCCTGCTGATAACCTCTGTGCCGAGGCAGTTAAACAAAGGCCTTTGAAGAGGAGAGGAACCGGTGGACTTGATGTGATTTATGTCTTCTGAAAACAAGATGGCTGTGCAGAGGTCTCAGACCATCGCTGACCTTAATGTTTCCTGTCACCTCCACATTTGTCTGTGTGTCTGTGTGGAGGACTTAAATACACTACAACACTGACATAAACATAGAGTCAACTGACTCTAGAGAGCAGCAGACAGGGACTGAAATAAAGTGGATTACAGAGAGTAGTAAGCTTTATCTAAACTGTGGTAAAAAGGGAAGCAACTGTAAAACCTGTTACATTGAATGTATTTACAGACTGACTGTGAATGACAGGAAACTGTTTATATATAGAAAACAGTGTATGTTTAGCTGATTACAAAGTAAATATAACTGTTACATCACATTACTGGAGAAAAGTGTTACTCATTCATTCATTCATTCATTCATGATTTCCATTGTATTTCAGTCTGAACAAGTTTTGCAAACACCAAGGACAGTAGTTTGATATCATTTTTGTTGCTTTGGATTTTTTCCCTTAGGTCTGAATGATCCCCCTGCTGTGTTTGAATTTGCAGCGCCACCTGTCTGCCGGTTGATTTATGTTGTCAAATGTTGAATTTAGTCAACATGCAAAGATATATAGGATTCTGATTTTTCAATAGGTAAGAGCAAATGTAGTAATTAGTAGTTGCTTTTATAAAGTAACTGAAATATTTACAGTTTGTCTCCTTTCCCAACAATGTTTTTTACTCCATTAAAAAGCAATCAAAAGGGCATTTCTGGGATGGGGGGGGGGGGTGACCCCTCTTCATGTTGCCGTCACGAAACAAAAGGAGGCCAAATCGCTCCTGTCTGTCAGACATGTATCAAAACACAACTTCAGTCAAGAGGCCAGCAATTTTCCAAGCGGTAATATCCTTAGCCACTAATCACCACAGTCATAAATCAAAAGCGCGTGACCAACACTACACTTCAACGTCCTGCCATCCTCCTTCACATCCCATTCCCTCTCCCTCTTCCTTTCTACTACTCGGCAGTAAAGAAGAAAAGTTGAAAAATCCCAAATCAAAAGGAAAGACTTCCGCTATCCTGCCACACGCCATCGTCCTCCCCCTGCACCATCGGCCTCTCATCCCCCTCGACCTTCTACCCCGGTAGAGTTCATCAGCCGCGTCAGAAATCAAGAGTGGCTTCCTCAATATTTCCTCATCGGCCACCGCAGGCCTCCTGGATGTGTGACCACCACTGGCTGAACCCGACACCCACCTTCAGCCTGAGATCATGGGGTTACCGCAAGGTCGCGCGGTGGACTAGCTGAATGTGTCTTTGTCTCACCCGGTGTGAAGCTCTGCTAGCTTTGGGAGTATGCAGAGGTGGCCCTGGAGTGACAGCGTGCTGTGTTTTTCTGATGCCCTCCTGCAGACGTGAAAAATAGCAGGAAACGTATATCTGTCATTGTCCATTCAGGAGATCACCTGTAAGGAAACGAAGCAGCCAGCAAGTGCTGACACAATCATCCCTGCGCCTAGCAACACATCCTGGTTCCGGCCCAGACACGGGGGACCGTACAGTACGTCTGAGTTGCTCCACTTCCTGCCCCTGTATGTGTGTGTGTGTGTGTAAATGGGTGGCAGGTTATCTAAAGGGGAATTCTGAAGAGAAAAAAAAAAGACTTTTGTGTTCTGGGGATGATTGAGGGGAGAAAGATCAAAAGAAATAGATACTATCAGAACAGAAACAAAAACTGTGATTTGTACTGTCACAGAAAAAAAGTCCCCTGAATGTAGCACCAAATGGAAACAATTAAAACAAGGCCGAGATATAAACC
>CAAKHB010000151.1:153143-158143 GCA_901007665.1 Aeoliscus strigatus | reverse complement strand
AGTAGTTTGTCGATAAAAGCGAGCGTACCACCGTCATGCTGAAGAACAGAGACCGTCCTCCAGTTCATCTGCAGACCAGCTAAAGCTGCTGGAAGAGTTACAATTATACATAGACAGAACATGAATGGACAGCTCACATATTTCACGCTGACCTCCTTGACATGTCATTAAAGCTAATTATAATTAGTCGCGCCATTAAGCTCATGTTTGCATAGACATCAATTGGTTTTTCTTATAGCACAAATATTATGATGCTGATTTTGATCAAACTCGATGGAGGGTGGATTGAGACCCGACACCTGGGTGGTTGCTCAGGAGGTAGAGGAAGGTGTCCTAGCTAGAATCCTGGTCGTCCTTGAGCAACACCGACCTCCAAAGAACCATAACCTGCCTATCATCTGACCAATTGGTTGTGGTTTTCAAAAAACTTGCTTCAGCATCAACAACTTGCTGATGGCGCCCACTGATGTCTGACACCGCTCTCATAGTAAACCATTGGTCCAATAAATATTCTGCATTTGCTATTGGAAGACGGTACATGGTAGATGGTACGTTTGTCCTATGTGGAAAATGATGTAGCTGAGATGATGCAGCACGTTTCACACATGTTCAAGTGTCCTTCTGGTGTCAGTCAGTCAGTCAGTGAACCAGTCAGTCAGTGAACCAGTGTGTCAGTCAAACAGGCAAATAGGTCGAAAGGAAAAAATACAAACGGCAAAAAGCATTGTTACGTGTGTGTGTGTGTGTGTGTGTGTGTGTGTGTGTGTGCTGGCGTGCCAGTTGTCCTCTGTCAGCTCCGACACAGACAGACAAGGGGAACAGTGCGATCCTGACACAAATCCTCGGTAAGGGTCCTTTTTCTGCCCTCCCTCCCTTGCCCTTTTCTCTTTGGCATCAGTAAATCCGGGTTTCACCACAACTTAAGCACTTAGCTGTAATCCCCATGAAGAGGCGATAGCCCTGCACAAGTCACTCTTCGACCATTAAAGGCATACAATAGGGGCGTGTTGGGGACTCACTTAAATGGATTGAACACAAAGCCTGCGCTTGATAAGTTTTTAGCCGGGAAGAATCCACCATTTACACCCCTCCTTTTGTGCATTCTCTTAGATGTACTTGTCTCAGCAGTCTAAGCCGATTTTATCCCTTTTTTTTGTGTGTTTGTTAATTCCTGTAACACAGAAAAGCATCAAAATATGTCCTATTTCTTTCTTTCTCCCTCAGAGTTTGTTTCCAGACAAATGTCACACTGAAGGGTGACAATGGCAGAAATCTTTATCCACTTCCTACAAAGTCGACACGGGGGATGACGGACTCTTCTTCTTGTTTCTAAAGCACTCACTTCACATTAAGCCTCAGCTTCTAATCTCCTAACGTGGCACATCAGCCTGACTGAAGGGAAGTGTTTTTGATAAGCTTGTCTCCATTGGATGGAAGCTGTGGAGGAAGTGGACTCCGGACACTTCAGAAAACACTAATACCCATTCTGATACTGCTTATCAAGGCAAGAACATTGAAACGCAAGCAGCCAACAAAAGAGGCCAGGGACGAAACAGACATTGTTGAAACTTGTCATTTGTGCACTGGCCACGAGGAAACAGTTCAGAAAGACAATTCACAGTTGTGAAATCAATTAAGGACACAGCCCAGAGAATACCAGGATAAAGAATCCCTCCACGGGGGACTCCCTGTGTGATGGCCACTTTCTAACTCCGAGTACGTGGTATCATTCCAAGACCTGGCACAAGGTCACGACAACACGAGTTGTTCAGTGTGAGTCCTTTAATACCTGCACACACTTCCTACAGTTTTTAATCGACCGAGTTGAGGTGTTAAAAAGTTCATGCACATATTTCATTCACGCGGGAGTTTCCTCTTCTTCACCTGTGACGGAACCTACGCGTTTTTAACCTGCAGCTGCTTGTGTGCGTTCACCGCGAGGCCTTTCAACGCAGTGGTTTTAGAGCTGACACACTGAGAGGGGCACTGCTAAACCCATCTAATCCAGAGGCCTCAGTGCTTGGCACTGCCACCGTGTCTTAAAGCGTATCTCAGTAGGAGGTGGTGAGATGCTCCTCCGGGCTCAGCACTCTAATGGTTTGATTAAGCTCATTCAGCCAGGCTTGTGCTGCAGACACTAAACCTCCATTTAAGGGCGAGACAAAGACAGGACCGCAGGGATGGATCAGGGTATTAAATCTGACTGCCAGGCTCACAAACAATAATGTAGATCATACATACCCACAATACACTTACACACTGATCCAGTGATGGCACATTCTCTATACATGTGCTGCTGTGGATGTGTGTGTGTGTGTGTGTGTGTGTGTGTGAGACCAAAGTGTTAGGTCCACTTTTACCAAGGTCACATGATCACACTGACTTCACTCATTCATCTGCACCCAAAATCTAGCTTTGCACAAGAGCCACCAGTCATCCCCATTAATGTCATGACATTTATGCTTTACGCGCACACACACACACACACACACACACACACACACACACACACGCTGTGTTGTCCATGGCCATTGGTAGCAGTATTGTAGTGGTAAATAAAGGGTTAAGTCTGCCAGCTTCCTCTGACTTTGCTGGCTGGGATGTAAAGCTACTAAGTAGCAGCTGTCCACCTGGCGAAGGAAGACCCTTTTACTGAGACACACACACACACACACACACACAAACAGATTTATGCCCTCTTGAGAACAAACTGCTCTCAAACTCTGACGCGCGTGCACCAGCCTGTCTGCATGTGCACGCATGCACAAAGACACACACACACACACACACACACACACACACACACACACACACACACACACACACACACACACTCATGAAGGAGAGCCCCAGATGGTCAGGGAGGGGAGCCATGCCCAGTGTCAGCGAGAGAGAAGAGAAATGGTAACAGAGAGAGAGAGAGAGAGAGTGACAAGGAGAGTGCGATGAGGGACAGATATCACACCATCTTTGCCAGCCACAGCTGAGGAAAAAAAGAGGCCATCTCTGTCACACACTCTGTGAACACATACATCACCAGCAGACTTTAATGCCAACAGCATGTGTTTTCTTTGAGGATTCCTCTGAGTGATCGTTATCCCTTACGAACTACTGGAAGGCTTCTCTGAAGTGTGTCTCTACCTTCACGGTACTCAAAGCACCTCACAGTGACGTTTCATTCATCCGTTCCCGTTCATACACTGGGGGTGGAGGTGTCCCTGCGACAGTCGCCAGCAGGGACAGTTGCACAGACAAAGCAGGTCAAAGAATCAATTAGGGTCTCTGGAGGTGCTGCATCGAACCAGTAACCCTAAAATTATGAGACGCCGACTCGACCTTCAGAGCCATGACACAAATGAGGGCATCTCTTTTACCTCTGGTCTGCTCCCCCACATTCCCCACAGGCACTCAAACTACCCCCTGTATAGGGAAATATTTAGACATCATTTATTAGTTTTAGTTTGTTGCCTCTCTGGTGTTTTTCATGCTTTCTTCTTCTCCCGAATGTATTTTCTTCTTCTACTGTCCTGCTGTTGCTATTTTATTGTGCATGTCACTTGTCTTGTCGTCTCCCTCCCCTGAATAAAGAAAAGAGAGGAAAGCGCACAAAGCATGTAAATATGTCTTTACAACAACAAAAAAAAACAAAGGCGGGTATCCAAGCACTGGGTTGTATCAAGGATGTGAACCTCAGCATCCAGATGGCGATATTTTTTTCCCTAACTTTAATTCATTTATTTCATGTCACAGTTGTGGCTTTGATCGCTCCTCTCTAATAATTAATGTGGTTTCGCGGTGCGCTGCTCTTGAAGTCATTGTTCCAGTCTCCGCTGTATCAACACAAACTGCTTTGATTGCTACACCTGATGGGAAAAGCACCCCCCGCTAAACTCACCCTCCTCTCCTGCAATCATTTTTCTGTCTTTCTCTGAGCTGAGGGCTCTCACTGCTCACAGAGAGAGAGAGAGAGAGAGAGTCCAGTGTCTCTCCGGAGTGGTTGGCATGTGTCACACATCCATTATTGATCAGTTCCAACTGCCAACATCTACAGATCACTCAGATACACTGTTGCCTTGCACACACACATTTCTGTTTTAAGCTCATAGGTTGACAATTTGCACCCCAAAAAACAAACAAACAACCGTACATACCTGTGTGACATTCTTTCCACAAGAAAGGGAATAAATCACTTTAGGGTATGAGGAATTGGGTTAAGGTCAATCATGCTCGTTAAAACATTAAAAAAAAAAAAAAAAAACATACAAAATGTGTGTAACACACTAGAATCTCAGTACGTCCTCTACAGCTTACTTTGACAAATTGATCGACTCTAATCAGTGCTCCTCAAAGTTTTATTGGATGGGGTCATAGACACTAACAAAAACAGCAATAAACTGGCAATTTGCGACATTTAACAACCGCCTCGAATTGTTACACGTTTGAGTGCATTTATTATTATTATTGTTGTTGTTGTTGTTGTTGTTGTCGTTGTCCATCCTGGAACACGCAACACTTTTAAAATGTACTCAGAAAGCATCAATGAACAAAAGCCATTACAAGCGAAAATGTGACGGATTTATTTTCTAGACAAACCGAATGAACTCGGAGCCAGAGAATCCCTCCTCTGTTGTTCTTCAGTTTGGCAAGAGAAATGCACTTGTTGGTCAACGGATTAGGAAGTATGAAAAGGGAGTCTGAAAGCGAGATGGAGGAGGGAGATTTGTTCCTGCAACTTATCCACTCAACCATGACTGTTCTCAACAGCCTCCCCTCCCTCTCACTCCTCTCGGTCTCTGTCTGTCTTTTTTTTTTTTTTTTTTTCCAAATGCAAGTCACCGTGAAAAATGTGCTGGTCCAATATTTGCACAGAAGTGGTGCTGGGACAGACAGATAACCTATCAGTATTTGAGTTTGGCTTCCCATGCTCCAAATAGCCATCCTCCGCCTGTTTAGCTTATTGATTGGCTTGGCAAGAAACTAGGTCCCCTCAGCAGTGACCA
>CAAKHB010000151.1:34836-69408 GCA_901007665.1 Aeoliscus strigatus | reverse complement strand
CATGACTTGCTTTTGTCTCGCCTGTGTGAAGTGGATACAGTTTTTACGGGGTTGCCATGTCAACAGAATTCTAACATTCAAATAGTTTCCCATTACTGAAAGCTTAGAACAGAAAGAGCCAAGAATGTCGAGCTAGAAACAGTCAACTATATGTTAAAGACTCAAATCACTGATGACAACACCTCACATGGAAGGACATGGGATCAGCAGAAATAGGAGGAACCCCAGATTGGAAAGCTCTGGTGTTACAAACATAGTAGCAGTTGTTGGTATATAAAATCATTTCAACATGAAATTACATTCTGGAAGGGAAAAGGGGGACAAAAAGAGTGGCGAGGTGTCAGTGTCTTATGACAGTTCTCTCAGCAGTCCAGGCCAATAGCAGCATAACTAAGGGCTGGTTCAAGATGACCCCTACCCTGACCCTTTTTTACCGAGGGAAGGTCACACTTATTTTTCGATTCAAGAAAAGAAACATTTCCCAGAGAAACTTGTACATTGTTGAGTGTAATTTGTCACTGGATTCGTGGCTTCTCTCCCTGTGCATTAGGAGAGAGCTGAGATCAGTCACGTCAAAAACAGTCAGTCAGCACCGGTCTAATACAAGGTTGACGGTTGTTCATCGTATACTGCTGCACTCCATACAAGTCATCATCTTCGACTCACTGATCTGAGGTGTTTATGTGTATGTTTCCCCTTTGAAGCGTTTAGCTTTTGGCTAAAAAGCCACAGTCAACTGCTGTCAGTGGATTGTAAGTGGAAAGGCAGCACGTTATTCAGCAGTATGCAGAGTATACTCTGATGTACTGATGTACTCTGCTGTGATCCAAAGAGGAGAGCGCGGCTCTTCTCAGATCAAATCTTCACAGCTGAGAGGACAAGCTGTAAGTGTAATGAATGTACAATGATGTATTATGAAAGCATGCTTACGCTGACATTACAGCTGAAGTCACATGACACTCCAGTTGGAGTGGGTGCGCCATCTGACTCTAAATGTTATGTCACATTTGCTTGGCACTTTTAGAATCAAGGCAAAGTCACAGTCAACGGATGTGAGTCATCACAATTGGAAATGTGCACAATACATAAGACTCAGAGTTTTTTTTTCCCCCCAAATACAATTTTTGCGTGCAGTATGTCTCACCTATGGAATAAAGAGAAATATTCCATGCGTTGTGAAATTGAGACACGTTGAAAACCCATAAGTCACACCTCTTAAACGAAAGCATATTAACTGTGAGAAAACAAATCATGTGAGTCACAGGAACCTCAAAACCCCGTTTTAACACTCATGTCATGACACTGTTAATTTTCTTCAACAGGAATTCATTCGTTCCCGTCACAAACATTGTTTTTTCTTCTCACCACAGAAGTGGAAAGTCAGCCAGACAAAGATCCGCGTCATCTCCACCTTGCTCTTCATCCTGTTTGGCTGTCTCATCTTTGTGGCCCTGCCAGCCGTCATCTTCAAGCACATCGAGGGCTGGAGCACGCTCGAGTCAATCTACTTTGTTGTTATTACCCTCACCACAATTGGCTTTGGAGATTTTGTCGCCGGTGAAAAAGGTCACTCTGTGTTCTTTTGTTCTTTTGTCTCTTGGCGTTCTTACGTGCTGTCCTTGATGTTAATCAGTGTTCTGTACACACATTTTTTCCTGAGCCACTCTGATCTGACAGACGTGCACAGCTGCAGCGGCTCACTATAGCTGACTGATCTGACTCTGCAATATTTTTAGCACTCATCAGTTAAGCAAAAGAATAAATTATCAATGAACACACTATAATTAACCAAGTATGAATTAATTACTGATTATGATTTACTCCCTCATTCATGACATTACATCTTTTAGTATCCTGTTCATAGTATTTTTATGTGCATATTATTATTAAAGGTAAATAGTAAGTTGAGAATGTGGCGGGAGATGACAAGTGCCTGAATGATCTGTGTGGCTTCTCTTGTGGGAATTTGTGCGTGTTGGTTTGTTTGGTGGTTATTGTAAAGTCCCTACCGTACGAAGTATTTTTGATTATAGTTATATTCTGCTCATAATGGAACCTTTATTGTCTACTGCTGGTTTGGCAGGCAGTTTCCAGCTTGTGCATGGGTTTGGGGGTTCATTTATATGTGGAGCCTGCAGTAAACAACACATACAGTAGATTAATCACAGTAGAGGGACCAGAAAAGCGACAACAAACTAAATGGTGTATGTACTTCCTGACAAAGAATAAGTGAGATCAAATTTGTTTTATTCAGTTTAAGAAAAACAAAGTTTTTGCTTTTACTAATGCGTCAGTTTGTGAATGTGTTAGTAGCACTTTTCACTCGAGCTGCTTTGGTTCTGTAGGTGGGTCAGACAGTCCAGAATATTTGAACTACTACAAGCCGGTGGTGTTGTTGTGGATCCTGGTGGGCTTGGCATACTTTGCTGCAATTCTCAGCATGATTGGAGACTGGTTTCGGGTCATCTCCAAGAAAACTAAAGAGGAGGTATGTGGAGCTGCGCTCTGACAATGACACACTCAAAGTGATGCACTAGACGGAACCAATTTTCAATTGATGATGAAAAACCAAATTCTTCAAACTTGAGTTTTTCCACAGAGTGATGGAAGGATATAAAGACTGGCTTCGTGGCTTCATGTTCAGGAACAATTGGGGGTGATTTTATGCCTTTTATAAGACATTTACTGGACCCAGATGCCCATTTAATTAAAAAAAAAAAACACCCTTGATGTTTAGATTTTTTGCTGTGTCATTTTGGTTTTAAGTGTTCTGGAGAGAAATAATGAGTGTACTCACTAACGTGGTGTCTGTTTTTACCCAAAGCCATGGATGGATTGCTGGGCTGGATAGCTAAGCTGGATGCAATAGCTATAACTGACCATAACGTTAACAATAATTTGACATTTTAGTCAACAAACATAACGTGTGCATCTATGTGCGGTCAGAAAACTGCCCCAATGAAACACACCTGTCCAGGTGAGCTCACCCATATAGCTGCATACAAAGCTGTTCAATGAGCCATGTCAAGCACTGTAAAGAAAAAACAAAATGTGCCGAAAAGCTTCTTGTGACAGCACATGCTGATCTCATGAATTAATTGGTAAACGCAGTACTTTGAAAAAGCTACAGGGAGAACACAGAGGCAGGTTAAAGAGGGCGAGGCAGCAATGAATAAATGCAAAAAGGTAAAAAAAAAAAATTGGGTAATGGCAGCAAACAGAGCAGAACAGAAGCAGTGGGCTGTCATGAGAGGCTGAATGAGGATCCAGCTGGCAGCTGGTTTCAGGGAAAGTCAGGTATGGAGATGATGTGCACTGCAGGAGACAGCCGTGTGTTGGAGTGAGGATGTAGAAGGGGAGTAGATGATGGAGAGCAGATGTGCGGGCACAGCAGGTGAAATGGATTAGTACTCGGGCAGAGAAAATAAGGCCAGCACCATAGCCAGACACACATCCACACAGACCAAACTCAATTAAGGGAGGACAGCGAAACACAAGAGAGAAGATGTACGCAATCACAGAACCTTGTGCTGTGTGATTTTTCTCAACAGGCAACATGATGAGAACAGACGGGATGCAGTGTCCATTTACTTTTTATATAGCATTCTGAACACTTACAGTTAATTAAGGATGCTAAATGGTAGATACAGCAGCCCAGGAGCAAGGAACAAGATGGCAGAGATTGTGTGTGCGTGAATAACTTCCTGTTGCAATTGTAGCCTAACATCCTACCCAACCCCCTAACACCATCCCCAATCCTAACCCCTTAACCTCTAACATTACCATTACTATGCATAGACTTAAGTGTCCAGTCTTTTTGCAAATAATCGTTCTTGAAAGTTAATTTTGTCACCTTGTACCATACCTTTACAGTTTTGAAAAACAGCAACATGCTTCACTATTAGTGGCTATTTTTAACACTGTCAGAACAATCCAGTTGTGTTTGATCATCTAAAGGCTTTGTGTTTTCTCTCTCTCTCTGCAGGTTGGTGAGTTTCGGGCTCATGCGGCTGAGTGGACAGCAAACGTGTCAGCAGAGTTCAAAGAGACCCGACGACGGCTAAGCGTTGACATTTATGACAAGTTCCAACGTGCTGCATCGATCAAGCGCAAGCTGTCTTCTGAGCTGGGCATGAACACGTCCATCAACCAGGAAATGACTCCTGGCAAGAGGACACTGTCAGCCAGCCTGTGTGAGGACAGAGAGGGCTACCCTAACTTGACTCTGTCCCTCAGTCCTGTCCCTGGAGCGTTGACTAGGAACGGCAGCCTCTACCTGAATGGTCTCAGCCCAGACTGTGCCAACCGCCAGAAGATTGCTATTGTGGAAAATCTCAAATAACTGGGTGAGACATATGCGATGGTTCATGTTGATTTAAACATGGACATCCACATAAACTCATGATTATCTAAGTACTGATGAGCATTCAGTAAGTAGAGGCACACTCCAGTAATTGGGAACCCTGAGGCTAAATGTCCAAGGCTGTTTACATGGTGTGAAACCAACAATAGTACTCAAAATAACTACACAGAGAAACCTTTTCATCACAACTTTTGTCGCAGTCGGACCCAACACCCAGGTGAACTCTGTAGGTTTAACTTAGGACTTAGGTCAGTTTTGTATTTTTTGGATATATAGCAGCTCATGAAAAAAATGCAGGAGATCTCTGTCCATTGTCAACTTAACACTTCTGCAGCCAACAAACCATAATTGTGACAAATCTAATCTCAAATCAGTGAGCTTCTTGTCTATAGCCATAAGCCATAACCTGTGCAATCTCACAGATTCCACTAAAACATCCTTTTGTGCTAAGATGTTCAACTGCTATGATTAGGACTGAGCCGAATCTAAAGTTTTATATGTGCTGTATATAGTTTTAACAAACTTCCAGAAAGAAGGTGGACGCTCATGGTCAGAATATAACTGACTAAACAAGTGGTTTGTAATATACCTAAATACAGAAATAAACATACAAGGCCACAAACTACCCTACCAGAGGCCCCGGCATCTGCGTCAGACTAAGAGGATCCTCTCTGCTAAAAACAGCCCATCATCAACAATGAACACCCATTCTCCACGCGACACAATGAATGTGGCGTTTCATCACTGAAACAATATCCATTACATGCCTTACATTTTGGTTGGTTTGCTCTCAAATGAATGTTTGGTGGTTTTGATTGAAATCCAGCTGTTCATCCTAAGGTGCCTTAACTAAATGTGAGGCGCTGATGCATGACCGACTGAGCAAAAACTCATGAGCACAGTAGTGACAGTAATACAGTCCCAGGACATACAATACATAAATATGTTATATTAAATTTGTTATAGTTGTAAAAAAGTGTCACCTTCCTGTCTTTGCTACCATTCTCAATGTGAGAAATGATACCACATAGTGCCATACTCTCAAATTAAACCCTGCTGCCCCAAGACCAAAGTAAGCCTGACTTGTCTGGCAGACGAATCACTCTGCAGTCTTACACTGGATCTTAATAAGTACTTTCCATTATGTGCTCTAGGCATTGAACCCACTGTTGTTTTATAACAATAGAATAAAGGCTTTAACACTGTCTGAAATAAATCATAATCTGTACCTTACTGCTTTGATGCAGGTGGATGAAGGAGGATTAAGTACATTTCCCCTTATGAGTTTATGCCAATGTTGAATGTATGCCATCAGAGACCTTGACTTATGCATCACTGCAGTCACTAAAAGGCTTTTGTGCTCCTTAAATGTTGCAACGATTGGGAAAAAATGTCTCTTAGCGTTGATGCTATTTTGAGTTGTACCTACTGAGTTGTACTGGGAGGAGGTGAGCTGGGTGTGGATATGTCCTATACATATGACCCATCCTCATGTGGAAGAGATCCATTTGGATTCCAGTTTGGAATGAGTCCAATGTGTGACAGTGCACACAAACTGCAGACAAACTGTCTACAATTTTACCTCTGGTTCAGGGCAACAATCTACAAAGCAACTCCTCGCTCATCATTATTAGACAATGCATGAGAGAAAAAGGTTTGTGGCAAATGCCTACGGACAGTATCAGAAATTCACCTGCAGGAGATTGCATATGTTTTTACATTATCAGTACAGACGAGGCTTCCTCTGCATACCTCTGTGTTGGCAGACTCACAGCTCTTTGACTCTGTTTTCAGAAACCACTCTGATCTTTGGTATCAAGTCTTGGGAATTCTTTGAGCTTCCTATTTACATTGATCATTGGCTGGGCAGTTTGTTTTTTGTTGCAAATGAATCATTATTATTGTTGCATCACTTCAATATCAGTCCATTTTATTAAATGACTGAGGTCAGTTATTGTGACGTATTTTCAAAAGTCCAGAATATTTGTTGGCTATAGGTTTGCTCTTTTCATTCTACCATTATTCGGCATATAAATAAATAGACTTTAGAATAATCTGTCATGTGTAATCAAGTCAAAGACATTTTGACTGAGGATGAATAAGTGTTTGATATAAAACAATGAACAGCAACTTCACTTTTTGTACTGTACTTTGAAAGACAGAGACGCCTGGAGATAAAACATGTCCAGCTTTCGTGAATGATGCTCAAAGCAACCCCCCCCCCTCCCCCAGCAGTCATCCTGTTGCTTTTCTGGTTGGCCGCAATGATTGACAGACACTGAGAGACAAGCTGTCAGAGCTGACGGGAGTGGACGAGTGTCGTCTAGTGCCGATAGACCCTTCAGAATATGTCAAGCCCTGTAACACCAACATGAAAAGATCTGTTAGCATGAATGAGGCTGTGAATGTTTGTGTGTGCATTCAGGTTTAAGAGCTCTCATTTCATTTCCCACCCACACAAGTTTTTTTTTTTTTTTTTTAAATCATCATCTTTTCCCATGATGACAGTTTTTAATTAAGCCTGCATATCATCACTGTCGCAGTACAAGCATGTTGAATGTAACCGCTCATTCACAACTGCAGAGATTAGCCTCATTAAGAATGTAGGCATATTCCTAATTTAGCATTGTAATTTATGTATGTGGGAGGGTTTGGTAAGCACAGTGGCTAATGAGCGTGCGGTGAAATAACTACATTGGCTTTTAAAACCCCTGAGCCTCGTTTTGTGTCATAAAAAAAACATCATAAAAATGTGCAATAGTAGCCACAAGAGGTATTTGTCATCACTCATAACTATTTTCCAGAAATCTGGGCCATTTTTAAATGGACGTGTAGTAGGACAAACTGCTAATAGAAGCCCATCTGAGAGCTCATGTACTCACATGCACAATTTTCTAAATCTACATGAGTTCCACAGGTGTTGCATGCGACTTTTAAGTGTCATTTCCAGTGGTCATGCTGCAGACGTGTCCATATCGGACTTTTATCAAATGATATGGCAGTTGTGTTTTCTATATGTTAACGTGGGCATGCCATCTCAAATCATGGAGAACCTTTCAGATGGTTTAGAATAAAAGATTTAATATGCAAACACACCGCTTTCTTCTCACATCTGTTAACTCCCCGAAACTGGAAACTGTATTCATTTCTGCTTACGAAGCATTATAATACCTCCTCTTCCACACAATTCTGGTCACAGGGGGCTCAAACAACAAAATACATTTTTAGATGCAGTTTAATGCACATTTGCTGCATGAGTGACGACAGTCAGACTGTGTCAAAATCAACTGCAGCGCCCATGTTCTGTCGTTGATCTGTGGAAAACAATGGAGGTCAGAGGTCAGCATGCTGCATTCATCTTGACAAATTAATAATCATTCATATCATTTGTTTCTGATAAATAACCTGCCCTTCACTGTTCACTGCAGCTCATTCATAAAGAACAAAATGGTTTTCTAGTCTCAGGGTATATAATGGGTCATAGATCATGACTGATCTAAGTCGCTTGTTACAAGTTCTTCATGACTCTCAGGCGCAGCATGGGCTGAGAAATCTTGGCATAGTCCAGAGTCCTCGCACAGCTTTGATTCTTTACCTGTTTGTGTTGAGACTGCTCCATGCAGAGTCTCTGACAGTTGCATCCTCGAATCATCAATCACTCAGATGGAGGACTGTCGATGTGAAATGGCAGTTTACTTAATTAGTGGGAGGATAGATGCTGACACTTCCATCCTCTCCCCTGATCACAGACAGAAGGAGCCGTAAGCACATCCTTGGACTGGTTTTATATAGACACAGAAACCCTGCACTTAATGTTGTAAAACACAGTGGTAGCTACAGTATATTCTCCATATTAGTAAACCTCTGCAGCTCCACGTAAGGCTCTCAGACCTGCAGACAGGTAACCAGAGAGCTTCATTAGTGACTGCCTGCAGTGACTCAGACAACAATCAACTCCATGATTGAAGAGTGCGAGAGCAGCAGTTACCTCACACATGTGACATGAGATGAGAACGACAGAACTGTGTCTGTGACTGCATGCGATATTTTCACACCAATAATCAGCTTAGAATTGTCCTTCTGAAACCTTTTGTCCATCTTGTATCCATTTTGTACAAAATGTTTGAATTTCCCTCCACACGTCCATGACAAAGAGGGAGATGTAACACAAGGAAAGCCAATTAGATAATGTTATTAACCTAAGAATACTACACACACACAAGGAGCTTAATTAAATATGACATGTGTCGGTGGTGTAGGTCAGTGCATGCATGAGACAAAGTGTATGTGTAATGCTGTGACGTGTAAAACAAACCCGAACTAAAAACTAAATGCTGCATCAGGGAGGACGGGAGGAAGAGAAGTGAGCAGCCAGAGCTTTTAAAGGCTCATTGAGTACAGGCGCTGCCACTTCCCTGCTGTCCATCGGCCCCGCCCACTGCTACCTGCAAGGGAGGAGACCAGACAGCAAAGCAGGAAGGCAAAGAGGGTTTTCTTCCAATGTGATCTGAGAATCTTTAGTTGCTTCTTTTTCATGTTGTTACCTCCCTGCTGGACGCCCAGGTTGATTTTTGACTTTGTTGTTTATTAGGACTTTATTCATTTTGAATACTCTCTTTGACACTTTTTGCTGGAATTGTTAGCTGATAAATGGTAAATGACTGCATTTAATAGCACGTCTCCAGAGGTAATACAATGTTCTCTGTTATAGCATGACAGCCTGAAAGTTAGACATCTGTTTTCAGATGGTACATTACCATATTTAAGTGTTACAATCCAAAACAATGTGGCAAACCCTCGTCATCATTACATTTTAAAATCATCAAATCTAACATGCTAACCTCACAACAAAGACCAGCTGGGGTGTCATTCAAACTTTGACCTTTCTCTGTTAATAACAGCATTTTCCTGTTGCATCCTGGGTGTTGCTGATGGGATATCTTCTCCCACTGAGAGGATGAATGGTTTCCTGACCTTTACTGCTGCTCCCTATGGGGCATAAATGGATACGGTTGGCAAAGGTGTGATAAGTACTAATGACAGGATTGCTGCTTTGAACATACCTTGAATATTTCTAGTGTTTTGAAACAATGCGATTTAATATTGGTGTCTCTTGGATTTTTCAATTTAATTAGTACCACTGGGAATTTGCATTAATCTAGCACAGGGTTCCAATGCAAACAAAGGTTTTGTCCCAAAACAGACCCTAACTTATGCACATTGCAGTCTGTGAAGTCAAGTCAGATTTGATTTGTTTCACACCGGTGCATCAGTCACGTGTCTGTTTCCGTGGACGCGTCAATGTAATAAAAGAGGGTTACAGTTTAACTCTATCCTCTTCGACTCAGTCTATGCTCTGTCACATGTCCACAACAACATCTTCAAACAAATCCTGATCCCAACAAACACTGGCGAGCAGGAACTGAAACGTTTCTCTGCCACAGCTGTCCAGGTGAGAAGACTTTGTGTTCAGTTTTGAGCATGAAAGTGTTTTCAGGCAGGAGAGAAACATCCAGTTCTGTGTCTTTCCTCCGATGGGTGGTATGTTCGCCTTCAAGTAAGTATTAATGACTTGAAGTGGAAAATGGAGCTCAGCAGGCATCACGTCCATTGATCCGAAGGAGCATGAGGGCCGCTTCCACTTGCCTTAAAATCTGCTGCCAGGACATACAGCTGTGCTCCTTTCAGAGCCTGGGTAGTCAGCTGTAGCCAACAACCACATTTTGTCTATGTAACAGCAGGATTTGTGTATTATACCACTGTTGGGTTACATAATAATGCCCCTCGAGTGTGTGCATTCCCCCAAAACAAATAAACAGCAGGATATTGCCAAAATTGCATCTACTTTGAAAGACGTTTTTAAGACATTTCAAGTTGTTAATATTGTAACAGGATAGTTCATTAATTGCAAACGATTTCTTGTACGTTTTTGCTAAAACAAAGAACCAGTTTATACTGGTTGTTATGCTATTATTTTGCTGGTCTGGTCCACTTGAGATCAAATTGCAAATGTAGCCCCTCAACTAAAATGAGGAGTTCCCACCACTTTCTCCACAATTTGCATTTGACGTGGTTCCTATGTCCCGTTAGCTGCTTCAAATTTCTTCAAAATCTCCAGATGATTGATTGCACACACAGCGTGTTTTCAGAACAGAACATACTGTTGCTTCTCGCTGGCTTGTAGTTCCTTCAAGCACGAAGGGGGATGTCTTTTTATGTCTGTTGCCATCACAGAGGCAGCAGGACCCCTATTAGGCCTCATGCACAGAACTTTGAGGTGTAACAGCATATTATTCCTCACATTGTAATGCTGTCATCTAGCAAATGTGAAATTCATTAGATTTCATTTAGCAAAGCTGCACAGTACGAGTTGTAGGTGAGTTTTCTTACTGAATCTGTTTTCTCATCATTCATCAAGAACGTGGACAAGCTGCCCTCCCACTCCCCGTGTGTCTCACACCGTTCGGTGTCCAGTGACAACCCATGAACACCAGGTCTGTCTGTGCACAGGGGTAAGAAGGGGTGGTGGATGTTCCATTACACGTCAGACTTTGGCACTTCGCCGAGCAACATTGGTGACTCAATGACAGGATGTTGATTTATGATTTTTCATTTGACAATCAAGATGCATGTAAAAGTCTACACAAAAATAAATACAAGTTAGTTGAGAGTTTGCATATAAAAAACACAAACAAATGCTGTAGAGTAAGAAATGAAGTAAGTTTATTTTTGCACTAACTCATCCAATGACAAACATGAGTAAAACAGAATGGCTAGGAGTTGTTATTCTTTTTTTTGGGGGGGGTTGTTTGTTTCTTTGTTAAATATCAGATTTTAGAAGTTCTAGCCTTCGACCAAGTATTGAGCATGAGGGTGTTTTATTCAGTTTGATATGGATCATACAGTTTTTAGTTGTTTGTTTGTTTGTTTGTTTATTTTTGTTTAATCTAGCACCAAACCTCTCGGCACATTTACAAGTTTTTTCCCCCATTGTCTTTTATGTCTGCACTTCAATTGATGGTGCCCAGACTTTGAATTATAGTTTTTACTGAAATATTGAAGTGAATGGTCATGGGTTAAGCTAAGTAGTCCTATTTTACCCAATAATGGGCCTCCAACTCTAAACCGTCTGTTAATTTCATAGATCCATTTGCGATTTTGTCATCACCAGGAGATAACCTCCAACGACAAGGTCATGGCATTTGTGGTATCAAATCCTTCAACACGTTAGAAATCACGGTCCCAACCAGAGAACTCCTCATCTGCCTTCGTTTGGTCAACAGGGAAACGGTCAAAGTTGATGTAGCAGGGGCCCTGATGGAGGAAAGAAAAGAGAATTTATGGACAGACAGCTGTCAAACTAATGCCTGACAGTTTCTATTTCTAATATGCAAACTAATGTAAGGAAGTCAGAACTTGAATATGGATTTAAACATGAAAATCCGATTTCTGTTAAAAGATTTTAAACCAACAAATTATGTCTGTTGAGTTTTTCTTGTTAAAAGGGCAGTAACATTCTGGCCTTATTATGCAATGTTGTAGAAGATGAGGCAAGGAGTTTCATAAGACATTCCAAAGATGCTGGATGTGATTTAATTAACCTTAAAACCAGGAAGATATCCTAACGTCAACTGTCTTCCAGGTCAAACTGACTGAAATGTCAGGATGATGCTGATGACTAACCTTGCGTATGAGGCAGACTGTGGGAGCATCAAGTTGACCCATGCGCAGCTTGTGCCAGTTCATATTACTGAACCACCTGCAGTGGACAAAGAACATAAAGTGTGACAAATTAGAGAAGAAGTCATTTTTACTGTATTTATTATTATGATTTTATTATTCATATTTATCAAATATATACTGTATAGGAGGTGTTTACCGATGGTGCCGAACATCCTTGATGCCATTCTTGGTGTTTCCTAATCTCTGACCTGGCCTTGGTCTGAGAACAGGGGACAGATTATTCATATTTTATACGATCATTCTCTATAACAATATAAAAGATGCCTTAATTTAAAGATACGATGCTTTACATTGAGAGAATTGCATTACATGAATATAATATGATGCTTACTCAGCCAATATTCAGTTTAAAAGCATTGCATTCATCCATGTTTAGCATATCATATGTTCCTCTCACCTGCACAGCTTACTAATGATGGACTTGGAGGCCTCACTCAAGTACGGAGGATACTTGAGCACCCCATCCAAAATCTTGGCATAAATCTTCTGGGGCTCTGAACTTGAAAATGGTGGACTGAGGGAGAGGGGGAGAGAGAGAGAGAGAGAGAGTTGGACTGCCTCAGCGCATTTCAACACGCTTCACCAGAAACGAACTGTTTTGTTGCTGCAGACATCAGTCATATTTCCCTGCTGCCATCTACTGGCTCACATCAATGCCTGACCCCTACGTGTATCTTAATGGGTCTGAAAATATTTATTTTGATTTATGAATAAAAAGTCGTGTTAATCGACGTTTCACAAATGGCTCATGAACGTGATAAAACAGCATGGTGTCTTCTGTGCATTGGAGGTGCAATTTGAATTAAAATTACCTTCCTGCCAGGAGTTCATAGATCAGGATGCCAAGGGACCAAAAGTCAACTGCAAAGTCATGTCCCTGGTTTTTAATGATCTCCGGGGCCATATATTCAGGAGTACCAACAAACGAGTACGTCTTCTCACCACGCACCAACTCTCTGGCAAAGCCGAAGTCCACCTGACACGGAACACAGGGGGGGAATGTGCAGATCATCGTACACGATAACAGTCTGAAGTTCATACGCAGTAAAAAGACAAAAGGCAGACACACACACTCATAAAATACATACACACACATTTAACCTGCCTCCTCGCTGCTCAGTCACAGGCTAGTTTACAAGGGGCTAGGGGACAGGCTAATGTGTGTGTGTGTGTGTGTGTGTGTGAATATCAGCTCAAATAGCACACAGATAAGAACCCACCAGCTTGACGTAGCCCTTGACGTCCAGCATGAGGTTCTCAGGCTTCAGGTCCCTGTACATGATGTTCTTCTTGTGCAGGTAGGCATAGGCCTCCACCACACAGGCAGTGCAGAACACAGCAACAGGTTCATCAAAACGACCTCTGACCAGCTCAAAGACATGAGAGGTCAGACACAGATCCTTTTTGTCAGCTGTCATGATACTGAAACGTGCAGGTTCTCTGATTTTAGAGGTGATTTTCGAGTCAAGACACATTGTGTAATGGCCTGGTATCATTCTCAACACAAACATGTTTTGAGGAAACAGGAAAATCTGGATGTGTATTCTCACACTTCTTTGAGTTTGGTCCAGATCTCCCCACCCCCACAGAACTCCATGATCATGTAGATGTATCGTGTGTCTTTAAAGGCTGCATGAAGCCTGGAGATAAAGATCCATTTCAGCTCAACTATGCCTCAATCAAACAGTCATTGTTATCAGTGGATCAGTCAGTGTGTGTGTGTGTGTGTGTGTGTGTGTGTACCTAACGATAAAGTCACACTGGATGGCTTTCAGGATCTTCTTCTCAAACAACATGTGTTCCTCTTGTCTCTTGGCAACGATGTGTTTCTTGCTGACCCGCTTCATGGCGTAATATTTCCCATGGTTCACGGTGGTCATCTTTAAATGACGGGAGGAGGACATGCTTTGGTTTTATCTGAATCATGCACAGGTTTTATTTATTGGGGCTCCATAAGGGGCATGAGTCACCCACCAGCTCAACGCGGCCAAACCCTCCAACGCCGAGGGTGACAGGATCTCCTTGATAGCGACCTTCCTGGTACAGCACAGGGACCAGGTCCTTAAACCTCAGTGACGAGCTGGCACTTAGAGAGACATTTAATGATCATGATGATCAATTAAACTTATTTAAAATTGCATGAACTCATTTTGCTTTAAAGCTGCTCACCTCGACCTTTCTGGAGCATTTGCCTCCTGCATCATTTTGGAGCTGGGTGCAGGAATAAATTGAGCAGGTGTTACACTACCAATATGTAAAATAAAACACAATCCAATCATTTGCAAATTACATCCTAATTGTATCTAACACCCCCAAATTTGTATATGTGTATATTACAGTACTTACTCGTCAAAAAGCTCCAGGTGCTCAATTGGAATTGTCTCTTCAAACACCCTGAGACAGGAGAAATACTTGTTCATGAACCCATGTTTCATGACAATCATGTTACATCATATTCCACTTAAGTTGTGGCTCACACACTGTCACTATTACTATGAGACTCACTCTTTGTCAATGGAGAAGCAGGTAACGGGACCGTCAGCGGAGCAAGTGGCTGTTCTCAGGACCTCACTGTCAGCAGAACATTGTACATGACAGTTTCACATTTCATTGTTGACATTGCTTTGAATTTCATTGTGTTCAGTTTTCCTCTGCTATAACAATAATAATAATACAGTCCGTAGATAGGCGCCAAAATCGAAGGAACCTCATCTAAATTACAATGCATATAAATATACTTCTACTGAGAAATCATTTCAGTTTCAATTTTTAATGCATTAACATGCTGCACAGCTCACCACCTTATATCAATGCTGGATTTGATGAGTAATAAAAAGCCAGTAAATAATGTATCATAAAATTAAATTTTTTATTATATTCTGAATTTCTACTGCAAATACCCACAGTATCCAATTGCTGCTATAGAAGTGTGACAGTGGGTGAGATCTGATCATGTTACAAACATTTGAAATGAATCGTCAGCCTCAAAGACGAGCACAGCCAAGGAGGGTATAGAGAGCGGTGAACGTTGCAGAAAGCTCTTACAGTATGTCCTCAGGCACGTGTTGTGTTGCCATAGTTACCGTATAAGGGCCTGTTCCCCGAAATGTTCCCCCTTTCCCATCCTACGTATCTGCTTCTGATGCCCATTCACAGTCTTTGTCACCAAGACCTGAGGCAGGGAAACACACACGTGGGAGAAAAGGAATGGATGCATGTATGCAGTAATACTTTCAAACGTTGGAAATAACACTAAAGACGCTACCTCTCCTTTGAGAATGATGTAGAATGTGTTTGCCTCTGCTCCCTCTCGAACTATAACATCTTTGTCCTGGTACTTCACCTGGAAAAAAAAAACAAATGTATGCCATGTTGTGACAAATTACCATTTACATTTCTTTGTTTTGTCTTTCTATCAGCATAAACATGAAATGCTTTGAAGCATATTTCAGTAGCTCTAACTAAAGCAAATGTCACTTCTTGTTGTAATGGGACAAGGTGATACAGACCTCTTCCATGGAGTCGATGATTTTGGATAACTGGACGTCATTCAGGTCCTTCAGTGTGCGGGATCTTATATGTCGTGAAAATACGGAGGAGTTACACAAACAGGTCGAAAACTGTAAAAGTTTCAAAGGTCTGAGAGTCTACAAACGGTCTACAACGTACGTCTTCAAGAAGCCCATGAGCTGCTCTCGTTTCCTCTTTGACTTGTTTGTTATGATGGTCCTATAGGTCTGTCGCTCCATGCACCAGAGACGCACCTGTGTCTTTGCTGTTGTGGAAGCAAATGGTTTAAAAAAAAAAAAAAAAAGGGACATTAAGTAAAGAGTGGTGAAACTGAGATCCACCGCAGAAACCAAGGATATGCCCCGAGCATGTGTCATGTGGAGTCATCGTCCAGAGGCTGACCTTTAACCGTTGCTGTTCGTTTGCAGTTGTACAGGATGGCCAACTCCCCAAACACATCCCCACTAGCTAGGGTTCGGAGGTCCCGGCCAGCTTGGGAGACAAGCAGCTCACCATCTACAAAGAAAACAGACCAAAGAACGTCATATGAACACGTGTGTCTCAAGTCGCACACCTCTTTCTCAAGAACGCGACCCACCTGCCACTATGTACATGCTGTCTCCTTCAGAGCCCTCTTTAATGACTTCACCACCCGGGCTGAAGTTAGACGTCACTAGGAGATCCACCATCATAGCTATTTGTTCGTCATCCAGGCGACTCAGGAAGTCGTTCTTCTGGATGGCCTTGACGATGAGACTTGTCTCGCTGGTGATGGAGGGTGACGGAGGTCAGTTAAATTCCCAGGGAGCTCGCCCACAACATAGAAAGCACTCATACATGACAAGTTGTTTTAGTGAAATAGGATTAGTGTCTTATTCAGGGCACTGAACCAGCAAACCTGACAGTTTTCTTGACCCTGGACTGGGTAATCTCCAGATTCTCAGGGATTGGTTCAGGGGCTATGACAGCTGCACGACTTGTCCTGACCTCTGGTTCAATCTCATTCCCACTGTGTGAAGGGAAATCTGCAGCAGACAAACAGTTGAGCACAAAATGAGGCATTTAGCTGTCATGTATCAGCTGAATAACTGGCCCCTGATTGCCCCAATGGCATCGTACCCAGATCGTGATATTGACTCTGTAGCTCCTGCAAAAGCTTTTCTTTCTCCTGGAGACGTTGCTCTATATGGAGGAATCGACAAAAACATATTCAGTGTAAAAACAGAACACAAACATCCTACTCGTTTTGCATTATTCATATCTTCACATGCAACTTGGAAACATGCAGGATCATGTATTCATGTGACTAATTATTTCATACAGACCTAAGTCTTTGTTTTGCTTCAGCAGTGCTTGGTTGATCACACACTGTTTTTCTAGCTGCTGCCTCAGCTCCTGCAGCTGCTTCTCCATGACTGCAATGGAGTAAAACAACAGAAGAAAATAAAAGTAAACAGAGAGGCTGAAACAGATCTGAACCACAATCAAAAGTTGGCAGCCACGTTTTAGAGCAACACACAGCTTGATTGGGTCACACCTAAAGGCAAGAAGAAGAACTGAATGGCTGAACAGTGTGCTTGATCAGGAATTTTCTTTCTTCCTGTAATTACTGCCTTCTGTAAAGTAACATCATCAGGTTCATGCTCCATGGTACATATGCAGCTTGCAGGTGATGTGATTTATTTTTTGGAACACAATACAGGGGACACACCAGAGGAGCCAGAGTCCTTCTGGACTCCCGGACACACCCACCCTGATGCCCCAAGCTGTGCCCTGTGGGGCACACACACGTCCACGCAGCGGGAGAGACTGGGACTAAATATTGCTATTTATGTTCTACTTTTACTCTGTGAATCTCTGTACTGACGTTTATATATAGGTACCACGCATGCACCGGGGGTTTATTGGAACGTCACCTATCTGAGCTGTCTGAATGTGTACAATTAAAAAAATAGAGGAGAAAAAAAACCAAGGAGAATGGAGTGAACTCATCCATTCATCCAAGAGTTAATTCATCCAAAGGTGAATTGACACAGCTTTGTTAAGCACATACATGGTCTCACACACACACACACACACACACAAACAAACCATATACCTCCTGACATTATTATCCAAGTGATCTGTTGACGAAAGTACTGATAGCTGGCCGGTTTCGTTCTCCTTTTAATGGAAAAACATTATTGACAGGCTGCACTTTACAATGACTGCTGACTGAAGTGACCCAACCAATTTACTAAACACACACGTCTGTTCCAGAAAGCGTTGGGCATGCTTTTGCCAATGATCACCGTGCCCGTCACATGACCCCACTTACCACTCCCTCCCTCTGTACATTGAACAACTCTGAGATTAGACACAATGTTAAAACAAATCATAAAGCTGCGCTGAAGCAGGGTAATATAAACGGGATCGTGCACTACAATTAAACGGGACTGTGTGTTTGGTTGGGCCGAAAGGTGAAACAAGGGCAGATAAGAAGAGCAGCAGGGAAGGAGGCAATTAAAGGCACGTTGACAGCATTCACCAACCACCTAAACTGGATGGAATGTTTTCAGTTTCATCCAGAGGAAGAACATGACAATACACTACACATTTGCAGTGTCAGATGCATTTTTATAGCACCTGTCCACCTTAACGGCACTCAACACACTTTACAATGTTGCCTTATTCACACCTGCCGGCCGAAGCTGCTGACAAACATTCACACACACGTTCACACACTGATGACTCAGCAGCAGGAGCAGTGTGGGGTTCAGTGTCACTTCAACACGGACTCTGGAAGAGTCAGTGTGAGATTCAGTGTGTTGCAGGAAACACAAAGCTTAATGATCCTTTAAATATATTTTACAGGAACTTCAGTGGCTTGAAAACTGACACATGCATCATATGTAGGTATAAAGTAAGACCATTAGTACCCTCAGGTCAACATTTAATTCAAAAATAAACAAGTATACAAGCTATGTGATCTTAAGCTGCATGAAAGAAACATGACGCCTCTCTCGTCATTGCATGTGCACAGCATACAACCTCTGTCTGGTCAGATGAACATTTGTGACATGTGTCTACTTAAAGGAAAACAGCGTGTTTTGTGGTCTTTCTACAACTACAAACTGCACAATAAGACTAGACCTTCATATAACTTTACAAAGATCCTATGACAATGTAATGACATGTTACTCACCTGCAGGCTGGACGTGGATCAGGCAACAAGTCAGATCTGCCAATGGAGCTACATGGAATCAAACAACCTGCCTGCAAAATCCACTTTCAGTTGTCGAGATGTGTACACTGTGTGTCCAACTTCGGCACGTCTATATACCATCACCCCTTTTTCTGCAGCTGCACTACTTCTCGAACATGTCTGTTCTTTTCCTATTTTCATTTCCCTCTCACCCTCACAATATTTCCTCCCTTTTTTTTCTATCTGTCAATCTCAGTGCTCTGGTGTTGAATCATTAACTATTACCTGAAGCCCCTCCCATCACTCCAGGTGGAGGGGGAGGGGGTGAGGGGGGTCTGGGGAAGAGATGCTTAGCTGATCTCTAGTGTTTTAATGTACTTGTATTTTGCTTTGAATGATAATTTCTGTCAATACACAAACATAATATATAATAATAATGAGCCAACACTTTTGTCTTGTAGCCACATACCACTGAAACATCCTCTAAATGTTACTGGTATTCCTGTAGACACTATTTTGTGAAAATGTCCATAAAAGAACCATGAAATGTCCAAGTTCTGCCCAGTGTTTCTTGAGAATGACATGTCCACGCGCTTTGAAAGACAGAAATGTACGTTTGCTATCTGAAATGATTTCCTCCACCTACGGTACTATCATAAAGCCTCCACGAACTAAAAAAACAAATTTGACTTGTGACACAGTCTATTAACAGATTTGATCATGTAAACAGCCTTTTGGCAGCTTAATGACACAAACTGAAGCCAACACAAACATTTCATATCTGCCAGATCTGTAAAGTGTGTCGTTCATTCAGTTTCTAGTTTTCCCCGGGGGTAAATGCCTGCGGAGCTTTTCCAGGCTGTGGAGCCATTACATGTATCTAAATGAGGCTAAAGGGTTAGCATTGTGACAGAGGGCGGGGGGCCTCTGTTGTGCTCAGTTAATTATTGATACTCTGCCTGGTTAATCAGTGACACTAGCGACCCCCCGCTCCTCAACAAAAGGGCTCTGAGAGAAGGGAGTGACAGGCAACATGGCTGTGTTCTGGCACATTTTATTTCAGGAAACATGTCTTGTGCAATCGGCTCCAGCCCAACCGTGAAACATAACCGCCGCAAGAGGGAGGAGAAAATGAATGATTGAATGAATGAATGTGCTGTGTAAATAAATAAAAGCTAAAATGTTCATGTACTTCATGTACTACAGTTACAACTCTCTGTGATGTGTCAACAAACTGGACCTATAAACAATCATCAACTGATAGTACTGGAAATAACACACCTCAAAATACAATCACATATGTATATTTCTGTCAAGTCATTCGTCTTCCGTGACATTCAGCGCGTTTTTACATGACACTGCGTGCAAAGGTGAGGTGTGAAATGACAAAGAAAGAAAAACTTGAAAACTGAAAATAAATAAACTCACCACTTGATTGTGTCACACCTAAAGCAAGCAACCCTACTCTTCAGACTTATAATGATATTGTTCTGTGCACACGTGTGTATACATACCTATTGTACATATACATTGTACTGTTTTCCTGCTGAGTGGCTTTTCACATCTTTTTGTTTTTATTTCACTTTTTGCTACAGAGACAACGTTTGGAGAAAAATTCATTGTAGGGTTTTTGACACCTAGTGTCGATCACTGGTCCTAAGGCAGTTTACACCCAACAGTTCATACATGATCATGGAACAATTACCAAAAAAAAAAAAAAAAAATACAGTTCCTCTCTAAAACCAGGTAAAAAAACACAGGTTCTTCCTTGGACCAACAGACATGTGTGGTAAAATCTTCATGAGAATCTTATCAGCAATACAACATTCAAAACATATAAATGAATTCAATAAATTTGCTTCAAATGTCTTTTACAAACAACTTTCAGAGCTTGATTCTCTGATAAGTCAATAAAATAAACCTGAGATGAGACAACGAGGTAGATGAACAGTTGTGGAGCTGCCGGGATAAAATCAAAACAAAGCTAAGTGATGAATTATTTGTGATTTGTTGACACTGGGTGACCTCGTATCCATCGGAGACATTCAGTGATGCAATCGGGTTACTTAAACATGATCAGCTGATCTACTCGTCCTTGATGCCACAGGCTTTCTCAATGTCCCTCGGGTGTTCAAACACTGCTTGGATGAACTGGGAGAACAGACGCTCCATGTAGTTCTCACCACGTGGAAACAAACCCTCCAGGAAAGCGATGTGTCCACCATGGGCGGTCAACAAAAGGGCTACATTAGGCAGGCTCCGCACGACGGACAAGGGGAAGGCTGTGATGGAAGGACAAAAATCAAGTCAGATTAAAAGGAAGTAGACAATTCACACCCCAAACACAATATAACACAGAGGGAAATATTGAGCACAATCTTAAAATCGGACAAACAAAACCGTCTCCGGGAGCAGTTGCTAGGTAACCAGTAGTGCTTCAGGCAGGCCTGGAACTTTGAGACTAAGAGCTTCCCTACGATAACAATTAGCATGAATCGGTAATTGTTTAATGATCTTGTGTGATGTCAGGAGTTGGCCTTAAGATGAGAAATCCTAGAAACGGATCCACAGGATCATGTCAGCTCACTGTGAGCGGGAGAAGTTGGACGGAGGCAGGCTGTCACCACATGTCTGGAAACACCCATTCTGCATGTGCCCACTAACCGTTCTGTGGCGAAAAAGGATCATCGGCCGCATTGAGACACAAGATGGGTACTGCAGTATTGTGGATTTTTCTGCCTGGGCTGGCATCGAGGTAGTAGTCTGCACATGATTTATACCCAAACAGCAAAGAGGTAAAACGTTCGTCGAACTCCCGGATGGTCCGTGCCTAAAATGGAGGAATGACACGAGATGAGAGTGAAGAGTGTGACACACAACGGAACCTGGCGTGCACACACACACACAATCTGGATTTAAAGTATAAAAGAATACATGTTATAGATAGACAGTCACTGTCTGGGTTTGAGTGGCTGAGGAGGGGTGTGTGTGGAGGGGGGGGGGTGTCTTTCAAGGTGGATATGACAGGAATGTGAAAATGGTAGTTACCTTTATGACATACTCAATATCCACCACTGTCTCCAGAACCTTCTTATGCCTGTGGAAATAAAAGCGGAGTCTTAATCTGTCTACATAGATTCGGGCATGAAACTACCCGTGGTACCTGAGGACGGCGCGACACAGGCCGCCGGTGAGGTGTCTGTTGAACAGCAGCCAGTTGAGAGGCTCCTCCATGGAGTCCGAGGACTTCTGAGCATCCCAGGGGACTGAGATGGTAAAACCTGCCACAAGCCCTGAGTCGGTGTGCTTACGGGCCAAGTAGTTTAATAACAACATTCTGCAAAGGGAGCAGAGGAAAGAAAAAAAAATGGAAAAGGCTGCCACAACTTCACAAAAAGCACTGTCATTAAAAGGAAAAAAGGCCTGAGCAGACCTTGAACCAACTCACCCTCCCAAAGACACACCAGCACCAACAACTGGGGCATGTGGGAAACGTCCTTTGACATGTTGCACCACACACTCAAGATCAGAGGTACTGGCTGCGCAGTAGGTGACGGGTGTCTGAGGAGAAGAGGAAGTGTTCACCGAAAGCTTGAAAACAGACGGCAATCAATGACACCTTGGTCTATTTCTGAACGTTAGCGGCGCTAAAACTCACAGCAGTTTGTTGGCACAAGGACATTTTCCAGGACTTACCAGCAATTCTTCCCCTCCAAACCCTCTGTTGTTGAAGACCACACATCTAGTAGAGAACACGTTGTAAAAGCCAGGTCCACAGACATTTCCCTTCGGATTATTATGTCAGAATCATTACACAGCCATAGCTCAACTCAGGCCTTGATTTGAATCAGTTCCAACTTTCATTGTGTGTAATTCAGTGTCTTTAAACGGTTCGACTTAGATATGTTCAGTTGAATTCTCAGCATGGATGCATTCAGGGTGCTTGACGGTGAGACAGGGAGGAGCATGTACTGACCTGTAGCCGTGGCGTGTGGCCTGGCGAATGGCGTGGAGCACGTAGGGCTGCTGGCTGTTCCCCGTAAGGCCGGGGAGGATCAGCACCGTGGGGCGAGTAGAGGATTCTGGGTAGGCTGTGCTGGTCTGATTGTCCACCCAGTCCAGAGATATCTGACCACCATCTGCGGTTCGGATACGCTCGCTGGGGGAAGAGGTGAGATGGGTAGAATGGGACGTAAGGTGGGATACAAGACCTCATTCAGAAGTGACAAGACAACACGTCTTACTTGCGATACGTGACGGGGGGTCTGGACTTGATGAGAGCACAGATCACAGTTTGAATCCGGCCCCCCCAGCACCACGGGGTGGGACTGAAGCACTCAGTCACAACAGGACAGTGCTTGTGGAGAAAGACACGGAAACCTTCACTGCAAACCAGGGCAGGTGTCTGGGATGGAACAGAGAGGAGGAAAAAAAAGACTCAAAGAACTGACACCCAGGGAACACCTGTAAAATGAGAAGGAAGGTGGACGCAGAGTATCCAAGGTATGAAGTTTCATGTGCAGGGTTACGTGGTGGCACACCACAGTAGTATTACCTTCCTGAACGTATCCTGAAATTTGCATGCAAGCAACATTTACTGCTGATGCGTCTGTCCCAGGGAGAGGGACCCCTCTTCACTGACTCTTTCAGAGTCTCATTAACATCCCTGTTAAAATAGACAGTTTTTCTTCACCCTGACTGAGGGTCAATGAACAGAGGATGCTGTAATGTCCAGCCTGTAAAGCCCATCGAAAAAATGAAATGATTTGGATCAAACAAAATTGAACTGAATTATTATTGACTATGAGTTACATTTTGTATGGAGCGCATTGATGCATTCAGGACAACGGGTGAAACTACACTGTGCAAGAACACTATTAAAAAAACTGTGTGAGAGCCGGGGAAGACACTCAGTGCATGAAATCACTTTAAGTTGCATTACAGTTAAGTTCCTGAAAAGCCAGTTCAGATGCAAAAAAATAAAACAAAGTAAATAAGATATTATCTTGGTATAGTTCGTTGGCTATGTGGGGTCACAACATTCAAACTTTCATTTTTCGCTACATGTATTTGTATTCTGTTGACCTTATTTAGATGGGACCATGTCTGAATAACTAAATAACTACTGAATAACAAACTACACTGAACATTTTATCAAAGTCTTCTTGTTGTTTTTTCTTCTTGTCTTACTTGACTACTGCACTACTTAATTTTACTTAATAAAATACATAGGATTCTCATTTGAAACAACTGAACTTGTAGAGTTCACTGACGTGTGGACCAAACTCCACTGGGTCGTGGTTCAGACCACAAGCTTCAACCCTTAAACTCCTAACATCCACATTTGAGTTGAGAACAGTACAAATCAAATGAAAAGTGATTTAAAAAAAAAAAAAAAGCTTCTTTTTTTTTGCCACTTTCAACCGCGGTGACTGACCTGGGTCTTGCGGCCCCACAGGCAGCACAAGGCGGCCGCCAGGGAGCAGAGGAGCACCGTGTACGGTCTGGAGAAACATTCCCAACACGATCCCCACAAGTGTGACAAAAACATGTCAGCCACAGCAGAAATCACCCCCTGATGTACGGGACCTTTTACCGACACAACGGCGGAACCAGAGGTCGCCGGCCCAACCTTCACACACACCCCGCCGCGTCCTTTAAACATCGAGTATCCACCTGCGCCCTCATATCAGAGGTGTGTTCTTCAGGACGTCAGCCGCCACTTCCTGGTTGTCAGATCACAGCCAGAGAAGCTCAGGGTTCGGACTCTCGGGTGTCACGGTCATTGACCGGTGGTGCCAAGCTAGCAACGATTTTGGGACGGACGCCGACACGCATGCGCAGACAGGACTCTTACAAAGATACTTCAGTGTACAAAAGATGGCGCAAACGTCAGTGTGTGTGGATGCTTGTACAGTCTTGTACACTGTCTGTTTAATCTCTTGTGAAAGGGCTTCAGCAGCACTCTCATAAACCCTACATAACTGTGATTTAGTCTTACCTCCACCAAGGAAATTATATATGCAACTGATTTTCCTTTATTTATGACCAAATTAAACACAGCCATGACACAAAATTAACCACACAGTAATTATGACACTGTAGATTGAAGTCAATTGCACTAATGAAAAGATTCTTCCAAACCTCAAAAGTGAAAAACATGGATTACCAGGTGACCAAGTGGATTCACTTAAATAATTGCAATAAGGAGTGTGTGTGTGTAGTATATATGTGTAGTGTTGGAAAAAAACTAATGTAAATACTCATATATATGAAGATGAACACAGTGGTTTATTTCAGACACTAACTGGCAAGTCCCAAAGCTTTTTGTTTGACCATACATTGCAATTTATTCTTTGATGATTGCCCCTTCATATTTGAAATTAATAGCCAATTTGTTCTCAAATTGTAGAATAAGTTCGTTTAGTTGAGTGGGATTCCTGCTACGACCTCCGACTCAATGCCACATTCATCATTTCCACGCTTGATCTTGAAGAAACCTTAATTGAAAAAAAGGGAAATGATTTTAGACAAGTATTATTTTTACAACATTTTCTGAGATTGCTATAAATGGCTGTACAAAACAAACCAAACAAAAACAATCTTTAATCTTTGTCATACCTTTGCCTCCCCAGTCATTGTTCCAGGAATTTGCTGCCAGCCAGTACGGAGTTCCATTCTCCTCCCCCCAACCCAAGATTTTGATGGCATGACCCCCCAGCATCTCTCCTGTAACATGCTGGTACACACCTACAGCAGCACAATGTACAATGATTAATACAACAACAAAAAACAAAAAAACAGAAAAAGAACAAAAAATGAGCTTTTAGTTTTAAGCTGTTAGTGAAAGATGCTCTGAGCCAAAACCGAATTGCCCGGGTGGTGTTGCATTCAACACCTACCGCTGAGATTTTGGCCTTTACACAGAAATAGACATGCTTTATTATTATTTAGTATTATGCAGAGTGAAATGAAATTAAGTGCACTGGTTGTGTATAAGATGAAACAATAAATAATGACCCTAGGTCTTTTTATCAGCTGCTGTGGAGGCAGCATATAGACCCTGCATACACATACAAGGACATTACATTTTTGCCTTTCAGCACCTTGATACTTCATTTGTTTTACTCCCCCCAAATAGCAAGGAGGAAGAAAAATGCACACCAAACAAAAGCTGGGGTCTCAGGAGGATAATGGAGTGTTCAAAGGCCACTGTCAGCTTCTCCTTGTAATTATTTCTACATAAGGGCAGCCTCTGCTGTGCCTTCTTGACAGCAGCTGCAGTCTTGACAAACTGGCAGAGGTGCACAAATGTAAAACCGTTCTAGACTGCACAATGGGTCTGCAGTACACTGCATTCCTCTCCAGTACTCAGTCATCGTTTATCCATATAATAATTTTCACTTGGACACAAGAGACATGTTTCATGTGAGTAAGTTGTGAACGGACAGCTTTATACACCATGGCCCTCACCAGTCTTGTACAGCAGAAAATCTGCATAGACAGAGAACGCTGCCTCTACAGGTCCATTCTTGTACAGCTCCATCATGATCTGCTCCTGCTGGGAAGGGATGGTGTAACTGCGTCTTCCTGAAGACAGAGAATGAGACATCAACAACATCGTGAAAAGAAGACAAGACAAACACAGAAAAAAATGCAGCGTTTAAGAATTCCTTACCAAAGTGTTTGTCCTTTGGATAGGATGATGAGTATCCATCAATGCACTGCTCCACACACTTTGGAGTCTCCTCCTCACCCTGACATGGAGGACGCGTTCCATTTACATGATGTTCACATGGAGCGATGGTGTAAGGTCGGCAGCCTGCACCATAAAGTCCATCTTTATGGTCTATTCTCCAAAAACACTCTAAACTGAAAGTTATTTCCACATGTGATGGACTTACCTACGTTGGAGTTGTACAGACCTCCGGTCACAAGCCCTTTTTTTGTCCAGAATTCCCAAGCAGCAGAGGGATAACCACCAAAACAGCTACAACCACATACACACACCATTAACTCCACAAGAGTAAAGGGGGACTCAGTGGGGTTTATTATTACCAAGTCAGGGCTGATCCTGATTTGAAAACCTCATGAATAGTGCGCCTGCTGTGTGGAGCAGTGTGTTATAACGACAACAACAACAATAACAATAAGAGTGATGATAATAATAACGATGAAAATAGATTTCATAGGGGAAAAGTAGGGGTAGGGAGAAGTAGGGGAAAATAAACAGCAAAAACATGGTAAAACAAAGTAAGACAGCAGCAGTTTAAAAAGCCTCATAAAAACATAGAGGCAGTATTAACGGCAACTTTTTTTAAAAGCTTTTTTGAATTTCATCCGTATTTGAAGAGATCAAAATGAAGCCTTGTGGAGGCGGACTCCCTCCATATGTATGTAGTAAAGCTAACCGAATGTATTCAGAGAGCGAGCAGTAATCTTACATTTCACTAAAGCTACAGATTCAGACTTTGTTATCGCACATTGTTCCCTACAGGGCGGGAGAAGGCCCAAATCTAGGCCCGGATCTATCAAATCCCTAAAGAATGGTTGCAAGTGTGTCAGAAATTGCTTCCACATCTTGTACTGGAACTATAAACGTGATTAGTTATTTCTCCTCAGGACCGGTGCACTGAACTGCAAGTGTAAGATCTTTTAATTTGAATATTCACACACACTGATACCCACCCCATGCCACATTCATCACAGCAGGACAGTAGATCCTCTGCTGAGATCTCCACTGAGATCTTTCCACTGCTGTGGATACATAATCTGTCTGAAATCGCCTCAGCTGCTCCAAAGGCCTGTGGGGATCGAAAATGTTAGAAAAAATGCTAGTTGCATTCGTTAATTCCTCAGATTGAGATGATTTAGTAGACCTGTCTATTTGTAATTGCTTACCCAGCAAGACCCACAGGAGCCCTGGTCTCGGATCTGCTGGATCGTGGGACATTTGGGCCACTGCTGGCGAGCGTCAAAGCTGTCTGGAAGCTTTATGCCTTCAATATCATGAACCCTGAATAAGATAAGGAGAACCTGCTGACTGTCACCTGACTGGTCAGGAGACAGATTGCACACACACTCACAAAACATCCTTATTCACACTTTCATCTGGCATATTGTGCATCATAAACGTACACTTCTGGCAGCCTGGGTCCATTCAGTATTGTGCCACACAGTCTCTTGACATAGCTCATATCCTTGTTACGGAAATTCTGTCCAGCCTGGAGCAAACATAGTCGTGTTAGTGGGAGATTAAGGAAGCAGTCATTTGTTTGTTTGTTTTGTTTTGTTTTAAGTCGTATAAATACCCTAAAAATGAGAGTGGATGCTTAAGTCTCACCGTCCAAGTGGTGTTTGCCTTGTTAATGAAGTGGGTCATCTCTGATGGGTGAAGCTGAGCCCAGGTGACGGACACCGTCACAGTGATGAAGAGATGTGTCAGGACATGCATCCTGCAAAACAGATCAATACTACATCATGTGCAGCACAACACAAAAAGGAGGGTGCTGTTTTGTATCACTGTTGCTTTAAAAAAAAAAAAATCTAGACAATAGTCAGAAATGCAATTTAAACTGTGAAATCACATCTGAAGATAAATTTAAGTTCTTATTACTAACGCCAAGAACTTCGACTAGCACCACTAAACAGTATGTCTTGGTGCAAAAACTAAAATACTAATCTCGCATGTTTAACTAGTATTGGATCAATACGGTTACTGATTGACACTTTCCTAATTCTTACAAACATCAAGACTAATAAACGTCACCAATAAAATTCCAAAGGAAACAAACCCTTTGAAAAGATGTCAGGACAAGCAGAAGTAATTTGATTATATCATTGTCAAAGGGAAAAGATAAACACAAATTAAAATAGCAGTCCTGTGTTACCTGTGCTGCTGTTGGTGCAGTTGACGTTCCTGTGTGAAACTGGACAAAACACCAAACCCTCTCCTATTTTTCTGTCATTTTTATGAGCCACAGACATGCTGGTTTAATGAATGAATGAATGAATCATATATATATATATATACATGTGATTGACAAAAGACTTTTAAAGGTTAACAGGTAAAGTATGACCTCTAGTTTGAAATTTTACAAGACTAGAAGCTATAAAAGCCCTCTCATATAACGCCACTAAAAGTGTAAACCAAACCATGACACACAATGAGATGATGTTTGTAGCACACATAATGATACATGCATTTTATTCATCACTCAGGTCACCTGAAAAATATATATTTTTTTTAAACACTGTGAATAAAATGAGTAAAAACAAATCAAGTTTGAATATGTACATGTGTCTGAACACCCTCAGCTGTGCTTTGATATGGAGTTTGAAGTGAGTGAAAGTTACATAGAAAACATCAACTGCAACATTTCAATGAAAGTAACTGCAGTTCCTGTTCCACTGTTTCAGTAACACTGAAAAACAGACATCTCTCTTCCTTCAGATCCTCCTCTTTAATTTGTGTGCTGTGAAATCGTTTAAAATAATTTCAAGATTTTGACAAGTTGTTTTAAAGTGAAATATCAGAATTTTTCAGTTCCAGATTCCAGTTTTGTGTGACGCTGTGTGATCAACGGAGGTAGACTATTGCCGAGATTGCCTTTATTTTTCCTTTCTTTCAGGTTGTTGATATCGTCAAATATCATTGCCTTCATTTCCTTAATGTTGTTAAGCTGTTGTCATTGTCTGACTTTCCAAGCAGTAACTGTGTGGGTGTGTTTGTCACAGCACATGATGGACGATAGCCTCAACAGTGAGTCGTGAGGAGCATCCAGATTAGTTCATTTCATTCACCCTTTTATTTGACACAAACGTTACAAATAAAAATGCCACATTACAATGTTTTGTAGCTCCTTTGGGTCTGTTGAAGGTTATTCTACTCTCCAAAGCTGCATTAAGGACACTTACCTAGCAGTCACTATGTCTGATATAAAACAGATATTAATAAGACTCCAGGTTGTCGAGAAAGAAAACATAATTATTCTTTCCTTGATAATTGAAGAGATATTCTCTGTATGAGGTATGAGATATGACTTATCTCACCTGATCCAAGACATTCCAAGACCATGTGAGACAAAGTCTAAAAGAAAGTGGAATTGTTTTGGTGACGCTTTGGTGATAGAGCGGTCTTTTCGTTCCCACAGTGCTATCGGCCTTCGGTAGCCTCTTGTCTATCACCATCAGGTGACATCACCTCTTAACGTCTCTTAGCTGAGTCTGTGTAAATTGTTCAGTTGAAAAGAAACAGTGATTTGTTTCTTGTTGCTGTTACCAGTTTATTGATGAGAAGCTGTTGGGAAATTACGCCACTGATAAAATATTTGAAAGCTATTATGTGGCACATAAAAAATATTGCCACCGCTTGTGCTTGTGTGAAAGGGATGTATTTACAGAATGTGATACCAAGTAATCGAGGTTCCCCGAAAGACGCAGTGTCATTCAAAACTGACGTTATTTTTCACCCCGACATGTTGAAATACACAGGATAATTTTCTAAACTCAAAAGTGTCAAAAAACAAAAACAACAATCACTAAGACACTCTGAATTCTTTTCATTTCTGCTGGTGACCGTACTCTAGACACCAGCCTAAAACTCATCCGTGATCTAGAATTAAGATGTCCATGTCTTCTGTTTGTTTGCCCCTGAAGGGGTTTCCTATCCCTGCATGTCACTGGTGCCCTGTGCCTGTGCCGGCATCGTGCTGAGGTACTGCCAGCTGAGAGCAGCGAGCAGCATGGCAGCAGACAGGTACATGGGCGACAGGTGATGTGTCCTGGAGGGGAGGCTGGACAGTGACAGGGCCGACTTCTCTCGAATGATCGCAAGGATGTGCAACGTCTTGTCCCGTGAAGGATCCGTGAGGGAGACCTTTTCTAGAATCTGTGAGGAAAGAACAGATCTGATGTGACCTCTGTCAGTTTACTTCAGAGGCAGGAACAGTAGACGCACGCACCTCCTGGCTGTACTGGCTGATGATTGTCTGCACTGCGCTCATCTTGGTGGCTTCCATCATTAGTGTGACCGCCTGTCCCTTCCGGATTTTTACAACTCCCTGGAACACCATGGGGTTGTTGTAGCATGTTGATAATGTAGCTATCGCCATCACCTGGTCAACATAGGAATAACCAATGCATGAATGAAAAACCCAAGCAGAGAGTGATCGTACACAAGACCAGACACAAGTCTATACCTGTGGAATGGCACAGAAATTGAAGACACTCTGGTTGCGGAGGCGGGACAGGTACGTGATGACATCTGGGACGTGACATAGAGCATCAGTGACCAGAAGGTTGAGACAGGACAATGCTGACTCCAGCTTCTCCGGCTGGGCGAGGTCCTCAAGACGACCTGCAAACTGGCTCCACGCCTTCACACAGAGAGGAAAATCAGAAGTCATTGATGTAAGTGTATATAAGTACTGGGCTTATGGGGATACAATTTGATGCTGTCGTAGCTGTTTTAAGGTAAAACAAATAGTCTTAGTACCGCTGTGAAGTGACATGACGGGGTTTACATGAAGAAAGGATTTGTCACTAGGTGGACCACAAACACCTCTCCAAATGCTGTCATAACTCTGACTGCTGGATATGGAAATTGTTTGTTCCTACTGCCCCCAAGAGGCCAAAAAAAAGAGAACACAATAAAGTTGATATATTTGGATGAGAATACCTACAACATTCTTTCTTATTTTCTGTGCACAGTACAAAGCTGTGATACAAGCAAGCACACTCAATCTTACCTCTTGTGGCCAAAAAGCACGACCCTCTTGTGTGTCCTCCAGATAATCGCGGATGATGTTGGTCTTCTGGAGGAACAATCCCATAGAGTTAGCCAACTCTGTGTCCCGCCCCACCTCCGGGTCCTCGAGCTGTGATGCAGAAAACAGGCGGGACAGGCCGATGCCAACGAGCCCTGCCACATAGTGACAATACTGAAAGAAGATAGAGGCATGGCATGAGTGTACACAGACACACATATCATCTTCAGAGACTTACTTTGAATGTTTAGTATTCGATATACAACTGCACTAAGAAGCTAGAAGTCATTGAATGTCTCACTTTTGATTAATAAATGGCGTTTGTGTTGTGTTGTGCTGTATTGAAAATAAAACAAAACACCATGTCGCTCCCGAATGTCAATTGTGTGTTTGTGTATTTCACACAGATGCGAACAGTCACCTGGTCCCAATCCTTCATGGATCCCACTTTCTTCTCCAGGAACTCAGCCATTCCTGCTCCCATGCGGTGGCAAATATCTGAGATGACGTCTCTGTATTCACGAGCAAGGTTTCTGAATTCCAGTGATATCTGCCATACAATTACACATACACATACAAATTCAGCAGTCATTGCCAAGTATGCTTGAATTTGTATTTGGCAAGGTGAAAAAAAGTGAACAAAAATAATTCTAAAATATATTTTCTAAAAAACCTCGAAAAGTCAGCACACAATAATAAAGAATAAAATAAAACTGCATTTAAAGATGCTTGTTCCTATACATGAACTGAGAAATTTACCCTCATTCTGCCATGAGATCGGTGTATTTGTCACTGCTATTGGGCCAACAGTCACTAGCTGTAAATAAATCTATATTCCGTGCATGAAGCAGCTACATCAACTGACCGTGGGGAAATCCTCCAGAACCTGCCGGTCTTTCTCCCGGCTCTCCCTGAAACGCCAATCATCCTGGTACAAGTAGGAGTGGAAATCATTCAGCATGGGGACCTTCTTGTCGAGGGGGATACTCATGTCGTCCTCCACTGTGTCCAGCGCTCGCAGCACCAGGTAGAAAATGCACACGGCATGTCTGCACCGCGTGGACATGAGAGAGAGCACAGCTCAGACACGATCACTTCAAATACCCTTTCTTTATGTGTGCATCCGGCTCCAAACGTGCAGGCGTGTCAAACTGGTTTGATGGGTACTTGCCCCCCACCCACCCACCCAAAATCAACACCTATGCTCTAGTGACCCTTCTGACCCTGACATGGTCTTAACATAGACACACAGCTCAAACATCTTACATCTGTCATAGTGGAACATTGAGATTTTGTTTGTTTGATGTTTTACTGCAGCTGATGTGACTTCCTCAGTTGCATATTTCTTGTACTTGTGTATATTGTGAATATTTGTGCACAGTATGTGCAATGCGTTGCACATACTGCATATAAAGGTGAAATTGTGTATTTGATCATGTGTCCATGTCGGTTCCTTGTAAACATGAAGCATCGGTGAGCAGGGTCTTTACAAAGCTATGCACTGCGCAATAAGCGCAAATCAATATTTAGTTTTCGATACGGCACGTTCTGTAACGTTCTGGAAGGAAGCACCACCATGCCTGCCGACACACCCCCCTCACACCTCAGGCTCTCACCTCAACTCTCCGTCCAGCGCTTGGATCACAGCTGCGAAGCTCCGGCTGGTTTGGTTCAGGTACAGGTAGCAGGTCCGCAGGGTGTCCGTCATGGACTCCTGGCAGGACACACAGGAGAACGACGTGTGTCGGTGGAAGCCGGCGGGTAGGAGGACGCTGGAGGGCCGGGCGGCCTCCTGCAGGCCCCGCTCCAACCCCAGCCTCCACCCCGACAGGAGGAACCGCGGACTTTGCCCCGACCCCCGCGGCGCCACCGTGAACGAGCGTTTGAACACGGCCAGCGAGATCGGACACTTGCAGCAAGCTCCGGCCATGTGAGACACATAAGACGACCGCCGCCCCCCGCTCCCCCCGCAGGCTACGAGACGACGCCGCGCATGACGAATCCACGGCTGGTGGAGGTTTCAAAGTGTCGGGTGTGTAGTTCATGAAACTAGAGGACAAACTGCTGAAGGGTCGAAACACTCTGGAGGACGTCGATGATCCGTAAACATCTCACGGGAGGCGTGAACACGGCAGATTGACAGCGCACAGTGTTTGGAGATCGACTGTCGAGTGGCCCCGCCCACCTCTGCTTCTCTGTTTCTATTGCACAACAAACGTTCACACAGTTTGTTCAGGCTGGAAACAGCTGTTCTTTCTGCCACAGTGAACAAGACGACCTGACTTATCTGTCTGTAGTAAGACCTGCATGTCAGTGGTTAAAATTTATCAGAAATGTTTGTCTTAAGAGGTATAGTTAGTTATCTGGGGCCCATTCCAGAAAGCACGTTTAGTGTAAATCTACTTTGTTTCATGCTGAACTGAGGAAAAGTGCAGTACAGCTTGCACACAGTTTGATTTTGGTCAGTTTACATGACAATAGAATAGAATTTCTTGACACACACAGGGGTTTTCATTACACCTACTCTGTGGAATGGGCCCCAGGTGTTACAATGTTGTTTTAGTCAATGAACTGGTGTGAAGTCACGAGATACAAATAAAGGTTGCATTCTGCTGCCACCTGCAGACGGACAATGGGAAGTACAGTAGGATGACTGGAAACTACCTGTGGGAGCCTGGACATGTACACGCCACTCAAAATGTTGTATTGTCCAAATAATTCGGAAAAGGCGTAAGACGTGTTACAACACATGGTGACTGGTGACACGAGAGCTTTGACACTATGACACCCCCAGTAAATATAATACTACAGTAAAGTAGTGTCATCAACCCCCTGATGCAGACCCCGTCTCTCTCACCACCGTTAAACCCTCCAAGCTCATTACGTAACGTAAATCCCGAGTCGGTCATCTTCTGCTCTGCCCGTGTATCCGAGACAACATTAAAACGTCATGTGACAGTCCAGGTCGAGGACACATACAGACTCCAAACCGACCGACCGCTGCT